>JAOXYD010000136.1:24325930-24342799 GCA_028565735.1 Pinacopodium congolense | reverse complement strand
CGGTATTGGCCGGTACCGGTACAGTACCATTTTTAAGACAAATCCGGTACCGGTACCGGTACGGTATTCAAAACCTTAGTTAAAAGGTTTATATAACCAATTCTACAAATGCTTCACATTATTTCGAGTGAAATTTTAAATACAAATAAGTTATAATTTATTTTATTTAAATCTAATCATAATTTATTATAAAAATCTTTTTAACCCATATAAAATCATATCTAAATCAAATTATTATCTTCCCGAAAAAATTGATGAACTTTAAACAATTACTAATGTATTATTTATGCAATAAATAAGTTTACATTACTCTCATATATATCTAATGTCATACATATTAAACTTGTAAAAGATAAAACTATTTTTATAATTGATTTAATTTTTTAAATTTTAATTAAAAAAATTTATACTTTATTAAAATGATAAAATATTTTAAAAATATAATCCTTTATTTACTAAAATTTTATTTTAATTATCAAAATTATTTATTAGTTGAGTTTAAAATAATTTAAGTCCTTATAGCTTAGTAACTATCAATTAGGTCTTTATAGTTTGATAAACTATCCATTAGGTTCTTATAATTTGGTAAACTATCAAATAGATCCCTGAAGTTTTAAATTAATTTCACCCACGCTACATGGCATGTCATGTGTTTCAAAATGTGTCACGTGGACATGTCATGTAGACATGTCATTAGTCTATGTAGGACAAAATTAATGGAGAACTAATTGATGAAAATAAGTTGAAATTTTGGGGACCTATTTGATAATTTAAAACTATAAGGACTTAATTAATATTTTATCAAATTACAAAGGTGCTGGATGATTTTAACCCCTTTTTTATAGGTAATATTTATTTTTTTGGCAGTCCTTCTTTTTGTGGTCCTTTTTTAAGATAGAAGAAACAAATATGTTTTGCACCATTTTTCTTGATTGACACATTTATAACTTTCTTCCATTTCGGCACACCCTTATTTCCTTTATCTTTCCCTTTATCACGAACAAATAGATGTGTAATTTCTATCTTATTATGTTTCATTCTCTGCTCATTTTTAATACATATGGCTAGTAATTTATTTATTGACTAATTTTCCTTGCATTTTATAGGATATCTTAAAAATTTTGCCTTTAGTGATGTTTTAAACTTGTGGCCTTTATATGGTGTGTGTTATAAGGACTTTTCTTAGTGTAGCAAAATTGAAGGAATTTGTTGAATTCGTCGTGCAACAGTCTTCTCTCATGAGCGTCGACCAAAATATACTTCAACTTTCGAATGCCTCACGCGTACTTATGTTTAAAATGCTTTACCTATATACAATACACACAAATGTTTGAAGAAAAGATAAGAGAGAGATACAATAAAGATAACTTTTTATTAATTCTCACAAAATGTTAACGAAGGAACTCAAGTTATTTCCTTCTCAAAGCAATCTACAACAAGAACTCCCTATACAAAGCCCTTACAAGAATTACCCCCCAATTAGTAGAGAATTGAATGTCTCTTTCTATATGTTGGATACATAGCTTAAGCAAGCTATTTATTGCAATTACAACTTGGAAAGTAAGTTAAAGGTAAGTAGGAATAAAAGTTTTATCACAACTTATCTACTAATAATACCTTTTATTCTTTAACATTATTGCTTATCTCTTAAGATTATATTTGGATGACATTTCCATCTAACTAATAACCAGTTATCTCTTAAATGAAGATAATAATAATATCCCCACAATCTTCAAGTTTTACTATCTCATCGCTAATCACCATCATCACTAGATGACTTTTATTCGAATCCCAAGCCCATGCACTTATGGTCTAATCAATGGATGCTTATAATTAATTTCAATAGCTACGGTCCATTCAAACTCACTCATAGTGTAATCACATCAATCCATAACTAAGTAAAACAAAAATATGAGCCAATGTATGATAAACCTAAAAAATTTGCATACCTTTAGACTTCCTTGCTGAAATCAAATGTCTTTACACATTCTCTGACTTAACACTATGTAGTTGTGTTAATAATCCTTAGTTATATATCCAAAATTTCATCTCTCATAAAATATTTCCTATAATTTGTATCAGCATGTGACAAATATCACATATTCTTGAGATTTCATTGACACTTTATACTTTTCTCACCTACTCGTAAGACTTCTCTTTATTCTCTTGTCAACACACCCTCTATATGTTAACTCGTATATCGAGTATTGGCCAAAACTTATCAACGCTTACGCAATTCTACCTTTCAAGACTTGGGGATCAAACAAACCACCTCTACTAAAAGAATTGGATGTCTTTGTTAAAATAATCTATGGGTACTCCTCTATAAGTAGTTCTCTTAAAGACTTCTTAGATATGTTTTGAAGACAGAAGAGAGTTTTCATCAACACATCATTAACAAGGCTTTGATACTAGTTCTCACGAAAACTTCCTCTAGCGCATCAAAATTGAAGGAATTTTATAAAGTCCCTATGTGGTAGCTAAGTTTAAGTACTTCAAAGCCTAACTCATTCTTCCCTTGCAATCCTCGACCAACAAGTCCTTTTATTTTCGAACGCCTTATTTACATTCATGCTTAAAGTATTTTACTCATATACAAGTGTTTACATAAAGAAGAGATAAGAGAAAAATATGATAAAGTCAACTTTTTATTAACTCTCTCAACAAGATAACAAAGAAACTCGAATTCCTCCTTGAAGCTTTATATAATAAGAAGTTCCCATACAAAGCCCTTACAAAACTTTCTTCTAAAAAGCTCTTAATGCTCTCTAGCTAGAGGAGGATTGGATGTCTCTCTCTATATGTTGCACACTTGGTTTAAGAGTTATTTACAGGCATTTACAACTTTAAAAGCGAGTTAAAGATAAGTAGGAATCAAAGGTCTTCCAACGATTTAATTACTATGATTTTCTCTTATTATCTAAGATTATGACTTATCTCTCCAAAGATTATATTTAGATGACATCCCCATCCAATTATGAATCAATTATTTTTTGGATAAATATAACAATCTTATCCCACGTTCGTCAATCTTGATTTACCATATCACCAATAATCTTCATCACAGGATGATGTTTATCTAACTTCCAAGATTATCTACACATGGTCTAACTAATGCACACCCATAATCAAATTCATTAGTCATAGTCTATCTAAACTCATTTATGTTGCAGTAACATTGTTTTATAACTAAGTAAAGTAGCATTCTAATCCAATATATAATAAACCCTATAGATTTACATTTCTCTAGACTCCCCTTGTTGAAGTCAAACACTTAAACACATTCTCTAATTTAACACTACTTAGTTACACCAATCATCCATGTACTTAAATTCTAGATTTCATCCCTTGTTGAATATTTTTGTCAGTGTGTACCACTGCGTGTCAAATTTCATCCATTCTCTAGATTTCATCTACAATTCATGCTTTACTCACCTCTTTATAAGTCTTTATATTGTTCTTTGGATAACATGCCCTCTACTTGACCTATGTGTCAAGTATCAATTAAGGCAGGCCAACACTCATATAATTCTACCTTTTAAGACTTAGGTGTATAATGGTGTCTATAGAGCATGAACCTGCGATTTTCTATATCACACACGCATTGCATGCATGCACCAGAGGCCATTCTCCTCTTTCCTTATATGCCTTCTCTTAGTAAGGGACAACACTAGTTGCAACACATGAGCCTCCTTTCAGTTGTTATCTCTTTGAATCGCTCCTGGTTCTCATCTTGCAACTAGTAGCCTCCATGGATGATTGATGGTTATTATTGGATTATGCAGTCTTTGTCGCTATTCACGTTTTTCTTCATTAAATTTCATAAGTTTCATTGCGATTTGTTTTATGCTTATATTAAAGATGAATCTACTAACCTTGTTGCTTCCATCTAAATCTCTATACTGCTAAAAGTTGAATTCACAATGAACAATCAATGTTATGAATGGCAACAGTGATGGGCAAATTGATCATATAATTAATAGCTTGCATTGTAGGTTAATAATTCCTTCGTAAATGCTTAAAATTGTTTTTTAAATTCTTAATTATACTTTTAAGCTCTAATAAAAACCTTTATTTAGAAAAATAACCAAAATTTTTCAATGATTTTAATTTAATTAATTTCCTAAATCCTAAATTAGATTCTAGTTTTTTTTAATTATCTTCATAAGTAGACATACAATATAATAAATCATTCAAACATGTCTTAGAAAATTTTGAATTTTTTACATATCATATTGAATAAAATAACATGAACACTAATTCAATATAAATATTAAAGTAATAAATATGGTATATGCAAAGGACTACAGATTTTGGTTAAATGAAAATAAGGCTAATCAAACAATTGAAAGGTTAGCTTTATTACTATATTCTAAACAAAATATATCAAGAACCATCACTAATGTTAATGTGAAAATTAAAGTGCATACCTCTAGCTATATCAATTAAGCCAAAATAGTGGATATAGAGATTTTTTTTTTTTGTTTAAAGAAATTTGTAGAAAACTTATATTTTTATGTGTGAATAAGTTCTTTAAAATATATCTTTATTTGTTTTTGTTAAGTTGTTAAAGACAACCATATTTTTAATCTTCAAATTTTAAGAAATTCCTTAACTAAGTTTTATAGTTTAAAATTTTTTTGTTTTGGTCTTATACCTTCATGTTTCAATTCAATCTACTTTTTTACGTTAGTCTTTATTAACGGAAATCTAACATAGTAAAAAAAAATAAGACATCTATACAACTTTAAAAGATATGTAAATAATTTTCAAAATTATACTATTTAATTTTTTACATTTCTATGACATTTAACAATAAAGCTATATTTTTTTATAGTGAATGTAGAAGTATATGTGAGACGATATAGCTTTACTGTTAAACAGTATATAAGTATGATAATTGAAACGATGTAATCTTGAAAATTGTTTATGTATCTTTTTAAGCTTTTTAAATGTCTTGTTTTTCTTATCATGTCATATTTCTGTTAACTAAAACTAATGGAAAGATTAAAATGAAGTGAAATATAGAGTAATAAGACAAAAATATATTATAAGTCTTAAGTAAGAAATTTCTTAAATTTTAATTTTTAAGAATATACACGTAATAAATATTGCATCAGAATTCATGACAACTCACTATGATTATTTTGATTGTATCCAAGTTTTTATTTAAGCTAAATTAAATTTTTTATAGTAATAATTTTTAATCAATTTAAATTTTAAATTTGTATATGTGAGCCACACAAAATTATAAAAGATTTGATTCCTCAGATGTTTCTCAAAATCCATGACATAAGCATATGCGACATGGACCTTGGCATCAACTGGAGACCTTGAGACTAGGCTGATAATGCATAACAATTCCATGATTAAAGCCTACTGCCTATGATTCAGTTCCAAGATTCAAGCACTATGATTTCATATGCTTGGTCTTAGCCTCTAAATTCTCTTGTGTATAATTGTATTTCCATAATTACATATATATATCTCTTATATAAATAGCTATGTAATTCTCTTATGAAAAACACCATAATACAATACAATACCTTTCTTGCACTATTTCCTTCATGGTATCAGAGCCCATAGCCTGATTTTGTGTTTCTCTTCCCAGTTTATACTTCCTTTCCAACACATCCCACACATTTATTTTTTTCCCCTACAACTCTATCACATACTCTCACTTGCTACACAAAATTTTTTTATCCCAAATCACATTTCTCATGGCCATACAGCAAACAGTCCAATCCTCTTTAAACTTCACACAACCAAATTCACAGAATCATCACCCTTTCCTCTACAAATCATCATAATTCTCATAATAGCCATCCTAGACAATTCAACCTACCTAATTTGGAAAAATCAGGTTCAAACTATCCTCTGTACTTATGATCTACTTGGCCATATTGATAGAACTCTACCTCCATTGTCAGAGAACAGCTCTACCATCATTTAAAAACCTTTAGTTGATCAAGAATGATGGCGTAGTCTACTGTGCTATCTTTGCTACTCTGTCTTCCTCCCTTGATTGTAAAACCGCTCTTGATATCTGGACCCGTTTGGAAAATTACTTCTTGCAGTAAACCACAACTTGACAATCACTTCTCCGACACTGACTAGATAACACTAAAAAAGGTAACTCATCTATCTCTGATTTTCTCACTGCTTTATCTTCCACAGCTGAAGATCTTGCAGCCATTGGTGACTCCATCTCTGATGAAGATTTGGTGCTCTTCGCCCTTAATGATATCCTAACAGACTATGAAGCTTTTGTTACTAAAATGGATGCTACTTATAACCATCCTTCACAGAGCTATATGCCAAACTCCTCTTCCATGAACAACGATTAATGATCTACCATAGCTCCAAAACGCCTCCCCTTGATGTCTTTTTTATTGCTGCCATGCACTCCATAAATAGAATCGATAGACGATCAGGTCGACACAGAAGTCACCCATCTAATTTTAATCACCCTAATCCCTAACTTCCCAAAACATAATCATAAATGCCAAACCCGAATGGCCTCTTAGGTGGGTCCCTATTTCCCCCTTTTCTAAATCAAAGCCTGTCTTCTAACATAAACCAAGCCCTTTCTATTTAACCCAGCCACATAACTCCAATTTAATCCATGCAAGCCCGTCCTCTTTAGCCCAGCAACATTCCTACAAGTATAACTCAACTCTAAGCCCTAATTACACCCATCTACCACCCACATGTCAAATTTGTTACAAAATAGGCCATACTGCTGCCAGATGTCATTTTTGTTACTTCAACCCTAGAAATGCTTAGCCTTGTTCGACCCATAATACATTTCACAATGCATTTTCTGCTGTGAGCATAGATGATACACCAAACAACTCTTATTTAACTACTAGTACCGTCACTGAATGGCTCCTTGACACTGGTGCTACTGCCCATATGACACTTGAACCATACCTACTATATTTTGTATAACCATACGAAGGATCTAATCAAGTGCTCGTCGGTAATAGTAATACTTTTCCCATAACCTCCATTGGTACAATCATAAATCTCTTTTAGTTTGAGATGTTTTTATTGCCCTGCATCTTGCTACAAATCTTTTGTTTGTTGGTCAATTTATCACTGATAATTCATGTCTAATTGAATTTAATCCTTTTAGGTTTATTGTGAAGGATTAAGAAACCAAGATACAGCTTCTCGCGAGTACCATCCATAAAAATCTCTACTCTTGAAGATCCATAAACCCTTTTATAATCCCATTGCGCTCAATGCTCACACCATGTCTTCCGACATTTGGCATCAATGACTCGGTCATCCCTACAATAAAATCTTATCTAGTTTATCTCACAGTATCTCTGTTAAATCTCATGTAATAAAGCCTTGTACTTCCTATTTTCAAAGTAAAAGTACTAAATTACCCTTTTCTTCCTTGTCTTGTGTGTCTACTTCTCCCATATGACTTATTTACTGTGACATCTGGGGACCATCCCCTACTCTATCCATGTTTGGTTTTTGTTATTTCATTATTTTTATCAATGATTTTAGACGTTTTACATGGATTTATCCATTAACCCATAAGTTTTAAGCCCTTCATCAATTTCATCATTTCAAAATCATTACTGAAAACCTTCTTTCCACCAAAATCAAAGTCTTTCAATGTGATGGAGCATGGACTTACCAAAAGAACCTTTGCCCAATACCTTACAATAAATGGGATAACCTACCACATTTCTTGTCCTCACATCCCTTAACAAAATGGAGTTGTAAATTGAAAAATTAGACATATCACTGAAACGTGACTCACTCTTTTTGTCAATGCTTCTCTTCCTAAATCATTATGGTTTGAAGCCTTTATCACTACAGTTTACCTTATCAATATGCTCCCCACACCAGTAATCCTCCAAAAATCACCACATAAAACACTTTATCTTACCAAACCCAATCTTACTCATCTTTGAGTTTTTTTATGTACTTGTTTTCCCTTCCTTGGTTCAACAAGGTCTGATAAACTTTCCATTAAATCAAACCCTTGCATCTTTCTTGGATACTCTTCACACTATAAAGGCTATAGATGTTTTAATCCCAACATAAATAAAGTTCATATATCTTGTCGTGTTCATTTTATTGAAACAATTTTTCCTTATACTCAATCAACTACCTCATAACCCTTTCCACCTCCACCTTCTATGACTAATGTACTTCTTCCTCTAAAACCACCTCACTAAGCACTTTATCACCACCATCTACCTCATCTCTACATCACCAATCATCCTCCTAATCATCATCACCTATCCCATCAAAATAGAATCTTATGATAACCCATACTTATGCTAACACACAAAAACCATGCACTCTCATAATCTCATAAACTATATTACCTTTCAAGCCACCAAGACACCCCTTAAAGCTTCTAAACCAACTTGCTATACTCAAGCAAAAAATTTGTTCATTGGCATCAGGCCATGATTGATGAAATTTAAGCTCTTCATCACAACTAAAGTTAGACACTTGTTCCAACTCCACCAAATGATAATATAGTTGGTTGCAAATGAGTTTTTGAATCAAATGCAAATCGGATGGCTCTCTAGATCGATACAAAGCTCATTTAGTAATCAAAGATTATCACCAATCTCCAAAAATTGACTATATCAACACCTTTAGTCCTATCATCAAACCTACCACTATTCGTATTATTTTGACCATTGCACCCACGCAATCTTGGCCAATAAATCAATTAGAAGTTAATAATGCCTTTCTTCATATATATCTTTAAGAACCAGTTTACATGCTCTAACCACTAGGTTTTTATATATCCCCGATATCCTTGTCATGTTTTTCATGTAGAAAAAACTCTTTATGGTCTTAAACAGGCTCCCCGTGCCTGGTTTTATAGCTTAAGTCAAAAGCTTTTTTATCTTAATTTTACTCCCTCTAAATCCAATACATCTCTCATCATTCATGAGACTACCACTGACACTACCTTTCTCTTAATCTATATGGATGATATCTTGATTACCAGTTTATCACAATCCTTTATTACTTCTCTAATCTATAACCTCCACTCCACCTTCTCTATAAAGGATCTTGGACCACTTCACTACTTTCTTAGAATTGAAACTACCACCACATCTGAGGATCTTCTTCTTACCCAATCTAAATATACAAATGATTTACTTACTTGCACGCATCTTAACCATTCCAAACTTGTATCAACCCCCATGACACTCACCTTACCTCTATAAAAAAAACCATGGCATTCCACTGTCCGACCCAACTGAATATCGAAATACCATTGGTGCTCTTCAATATCTCTACCCCACTCGTCTTGACATTCAATTTGTTGTCAACAAGTTTCACAATTTATTCATTGCCCTACCGACGTGCACTAGATAACGGTTAAACGAATCCTTCATTATTTATTGTCTACCATTTTTTATGGACTCCACTTTACAAAAACCTAAGGGCTTGTTTGCAAATGTTTTGGTTTTTGGATTTTCTAAATACAAAAATCGATAAAGAACATTACAAAAATAAAAAAATACTAATACAGCACAAAAATCGAGATAGATAACACAAAAATATATAAAAATACACAAAATATAATATAAAAATATAACATCCATAACCAAAAATCACAACCAAAAGATTAATCAAATGGCCCATAACTTTTTACCCTTATTGCCTATTCTGATGCTGATTGGGTTGGCTATCTTAATGATTACCGATCCACATCTAGTTACTACATTTACCTTAGGTCCAATCTTATATCTTGAAGTGTTAAGAAACAACCAACAGTTGTTCATTTTAATATTGAGGTTGAATATCGGAGTATTGCAATTGCATCTGCTAAGATTTGATGGATTACATCCCTCATCAAAGAAATTGGTTTTTCCAATCTACAATTAACCATATGGTGTGACAATCTTGGTGTTACTTTCCTCATTGTTGATTCCATTACTCACGCTTACACCAAGCATATTAAAATTGATATTAATTTTGTATGCGACTTAGTAGTTAAAAAAGCTCTTTATGTATGACATTTTAGTCAAAGAACAAATCATTGACATCATGACCAAACTCCTTCCTATTACTGCTTTTCGTCAACTACGAGACAAACTCACTATTACTTCCATCACGAGCTTGAGGGGGGGCCGACAATGGATATGAATTATGATTCAGTTTCAAGATTCAAGCACCATGATTTCGGCTTAGCCTCTAAATTTTCTTGTGTATAATTGTATTACCATAATTACACATATTTTTTTTTTGTATAAATAGCTCTATAATTCTCTTGTGAAAAACATCATAATACAATACAATACTTTTCTTGTACTATTTCCTCCAAAGGCACAACGAGAGTTTCCCACATTTCCCTCCTACTACAGTGGAAATCCAGCTAAAAGCTTGAATTTGCATGATTACTTGTCAATAAGCAAAGACAACACAAGTGTCAACAAGTGGGCTATGCAGTAGAAATTAGGAAACTTCTCTTCTCCACATCACCTCCCGTCGAGACATTAACTAAGCATCGCCATTCGGTGCCTCCATGAGTCAAAACATCAAAAGGTTTAGAATAAGTCAAATAATCCATAGTCAAACACGAGCAGTTTGATCAAGAGAGTCAGAAGCGAGCTTCGTACCAATGCAATTCCAAGTCACCGGATGACCTATCAATTACTCCAAACCAAGTCACTAGTTAAGAGTATTTAAACTATAAAGAAATAGAAAGATAATGCTGAAAAATCAAATACAAAATTGAAGTTACATCATGTTCATGGTAGACTAAAATAAAGAAAGAAAGAAAGAAATAGGCCACCTTTTTGTGGCCTTGGCACTCTCTGCTCTGAAGATTCTTGAAAGGTATTGTCTCCTCCATTACCTGGGAATCCAATACGAAAAGTGGAGCTTCTTTAGCTTTAACCCCACCGGTCAAAATTAAAACACGAGGACGACGACGACCACGTACTTTTCTGTTGGACAGTCAGAAAGTGGCAAATTCAGAGTAGTGCTTTGTCTTTTACTTCCTTCCCTCTTATTGGGAGGGAGTTGGTTTATTTGCACTTAAACCCCCCAACTTTATAAAAATTGTTCACTCACCTCTAAGCTACCAAACACAACCGGTCCACCTTATAGATAGAATGGACCATGTAAAAATGGCACCAAACTCAAGTTAAATTAGGGACGAGAATTCTTTAGTTAGTTGGCAGACATGACTTCTAGTTTTAGTTTCATTTCATTATGTGAACCAATCAATTAATGTAGAGTAGACTATATGGATTTTGGCCTTGTCTTATTCAATTTTCAATTCGATCTCATTCATCAAAATTTGGATTCTGTTCATCAGCCAAATAGACATAGTCAAGAGCCGTGGAGTATTTTGGATCTGGTCTTCGTACAATATACTACATGTGAAGTTTGCAACTCTATAATATCTACCTTAAGAGAGAAAAAAAAAAAACATCGTTCAAATGCTGCAGGAAATTAATTATTGAAGTGTTTCATTTTTTTAATGAAAGGTTAGTGGAATATGCTCGATGCTTAATAGTCTCATGCATTGTTCTTTTTAAAATGTGTTCAATTAGTTCTTTAAATTTTTTGTTCTTTGAATCATCGTAAAATTTTAATTTGCCAGTTATTAAGGTTTATAAAAAATATCTTATGAATTTAAGTCTAAACTATATCTATATATATGTTTTTTAATCAGTATTTTAAATACCGTACCGGTACTCGTATTGGATTGATCTCGAAAACGGTACTGTACCGGCACTAATTAATATCAGTACTATTTCAAATAATTATTTAAAATTATAAATTAATTTTTAAATTTTATAAAATTTACAAAATAGTCTATAAATGCATTATATTATGTAATTTTTAACTTAACTTTAAACTTTTGAAAAATAAAATTTAAAATTTTTTTAAAATTTTTTTTTAAAAAAATTAAAAGCCAGTATCGATCAATATTGACTGGTACTAAACGGTATCAGCTAGTATTTAAATTTGATATCAGTTTATATCATTTCGTACTGTTTTTCAATTGGTACAACACGTACTAATTGATACCAACAGTATGGTACAAAATTTATTTCCTTATTTTTAACTTGAAAAAGTAGGAAGCGAATGAATTCATCTTAAAAAAACATATGCAGAAATGAGAAGTATAAAATGCAAAATACATTTTGATTGTATATGGTAAGGATAATGATATAAATTTGGAATGGAAATTCAAAGCTGAATTGTTTCAAATTTTGATATCATATTTGTACCTGCGTTGTTAATAAAATTTTCTCATTAATATCTGGTTTTGTTTCGTAAGATAAACTGAAATAAAAGGTTGAAAATTGTGTAAGGCGACACAAAAGGAAGGGTTGGTGAGTATTGCTGTTGTTGTTGTTGTTATAAGAGAAAAGAGGGACGGAGGGAGAGAGATCCACCGACGCTTGAGAAACACAGAGCAAACCCTTTTCTTCCCATATCAGAGTAAAAGTGTGTGACTGAGTACTACTTCATAGTGGTAGTAGCACTGGCAGTAGTTTGTTGCCATTGTTGTTGTTGTTGTTATGTTGTCTGATCATTTGGATTTTTACAAAGACATCGATTGGAGTACTTCCAATATGTCAGCTCCCGTCGCCGCCGCTGCTGCCCGTTACATGTCATATTCTCCGTCCCCCTCTGCTTCTCACTCTCCTCACCTTTCTGGCCTCCGCTCCCCTTCTTCCTCCTCCTCCTCCTCTACTGCTCTTGTTGTCGAGCAGGAAAAGTAATTCATTCTTCTTTTATCCACTAGGGTCTATGTTTTTTTTTTTCAATTGTTTTCCTTCTTTCTGATTCTATTCTATGATTTTGATTGTGACTTAATTTGTTGCTACTGCATCAAGACTTGACTTTTTCATCTCCAGTTTTGTGCATCGGATCAGCTTTCTTTTTGCAATTATTATCTGCCTCTTCTGTTACTAGTTTCATTGTCTTGCCATATTATGTCACACGATCACGTAATAGGCTGTTGGTCAAGTTTCACACTTGGGAATTGCTTTTCTGTGCCGTGATTAGTCACTTCAGCGGCTGCTTGGGTTTGTTCGAGATCCATAGGTGTTTCTCGTGCAACTCTTTGTGGTTCATAGCGTACAATTGATCTGACGGAACTCATTTCTTGCAATTCCATGATTAATTTTAACTCTTTCTCTTCATATCTGTAGTTGGTTGAATATTGATACTAGAGATCCTTGTGAGCTAAGATATAAACGTTTTGATTCAGATTTTGCCTGTTGCTACGTATGACATTACTCTTTTAACATGAAAATCAATCTCCTTAAGCATGCTATTCGTTAGTCATGTGTGTATGGGTAGCTCCAGCTATTACATAGTTTACATTGCCAGTGTTTCTTTTGCAGATATCTATCAGAGTTATTGGCAGAGCGCAACAAGATCAATCCATTTATGCCTATCCTCCATCATACATATCGCTTGTTGACTCAGGGTGAGTTTTATTGTTAACTTCTCTTTGTTTTATGTAGATCTGCTGCAAACCTTGGCTTCCAAGTAGTTAATTTGCACATCTCCACAATAGCTAGGAAAGTGATAAACTGGAGCAAAATTTTTAGATCAGCAAAGTTCCCTTTTTTTCCCACAATAAATATAGTTAGGTTAAGAACAAGTGGATGCAACAAATATTTTCTGTTACGGTGCTATTGTAGTTGTGAAATTTTCGTCACTAGATCTTGTACATTCTTGGTATCCTCTTTGTGCTTGTCTTTGACCTAGAGCTTTAAACATCACTCTGGACCATACATTTATTGGGTTCTGGACTGTTTAAGTCTGGACCATACATTCTTGGTAAATATGTTTCTTTTCTTGCTGAATTGGATGGATATTCACAACCTATTCTCTGGCTCATGACTGTAGAATTTCATTTTTCATCCTTTAGAACATACGTCCAGCAAAGTCTATTCAAACGTTGTTTAGAACAAAAAATGAATGTTGTTACAACAACCTTAGTAGCCTATATGTTGAACTTATAGTAGGTACTACTTTACTAGTCATATTTGCTCTTGCACACGTTTTAGTCATTAGCTAATAGTTATCACTACTGATTCTTGCTAATCTAACCCATTCTAGTTAACAACGGGATTCTGGATATTTGAATTTACTCAATTTTTAAGATAGACAATGAAGATTTGAAGGAGATTTTGATTTTACTCTTGTAATATGGCATCTCTCTATCCTCCTCCTCCTCCTTCCCCTGGGTTACTTCTATGACAGCCTGGGAATGTTTAGACAAATAGTTCTCAGCACTGGAAAGATAGTATTAATGGGGATTTTAGAGTTAGGGCATATTTACTTGACATAGATAAACATGGGGTATGAACAAGTCCTAGAGGACTATGGTTAATTATAGTGAAAACCTGTGAAACATTAATCCTTATGCTAGGTGTAGCCATGTTAGGGTCAAGTTTTCTAATCATTATACTTTTGTATAACATGTGATAGGGCTTACAAGTAATTGGATATAGCCTTCATGAGGCTCTTAAAGTTTCATCAAAAACTCTAGATCTAAGAATCAGGTCAAAATTTTCGTTTACGGCAAAAACCTAATTTCGATAACATATTTCTATTAGATGATCTCCTACTTAATTATTGTGGATCAGTCATGTTATCAGGGAACTTAGTCGTCTCTGACATTCATTTGGAAAACATTTAGCTGCTGCTGGAGGACAATTTACTCTAATTCTTTAATGATTACAGTGGCAGTTACAAATAGGAAACCACTTGCGTTTCTATTTTCACTTCCTTATATAATAAATAATGATGTCATTTGATTTTAGTGATGTAACATCTAAAAAAGTTTGGCTCTTATGATACTTATACAGTTAATAGGTTATCATTAGGGTGTCTTTATAACTTATATTGGGTAGCATTATAGTAGGTGTTACTCAATATAAGAGTTTTTTGTGGTAAAAGTACCTGTCAACTGTTTTTTATTTTAAGAAACACCATATTAACTGTGGTCTTTTTATATTTGTTGGATGATAGACTTTTTGTTACCTGGCAACTAGGACTACCCTTGGTGAAAGAGTACCTTAATAGTAATATTGTCTTAATCCATATATTTGTTTACGTTTGAAATAGAGTAGATCTGAGACATGATCATTGACCTTTCATCTCTGACCAGGTTCTGCTGAAAGTTTAAGTTATTTTTGGAAAATCTTGAATTTTTTTAACTAACTCAGTCAACATTAGGTCTTGTCTGTCCATTTTCTGATGACTGCTAACTAATCTGCTAACTGGAGCAGAAATATTGCGTGTAACTACACTGTTGGGGAATGCATCAGTTTTAGGTCAAAGTGGGCTTGAACATGGTAGCCCTTTGCCCTCGGGAGGAATATTTACAAATGGAGGAGCCGATTCAAATGGATGGGCATCACGATTTCAATCAGAAGTATGGATACTAACTATTAACATAACCTTCTTTCTCCATCTAGTTTTGCTATTGTCTAGAAACATTACTGACAGAATGTTTACTTTTTATTCTGACTTATGACTTTTCTTTAAGTGTGTAGTTTCAATTTTGGACGTTTCTTATGAAAGCTGGTACATGCTCAAGACTAACATCACTGAGCTTCCAGAAGCTTATAAAAATAGTATAATGTCCCAGAACTCTCTTCTCATGAAATGATTCTCCAGTCCCTATATTCTGAATTCTGAGGAAGGGGTTGTGCAATCAAGAATGAATATTGGCTTTAATAACAATATGGAAACATAATGGAATATTCAATTCCTTACTTCTCGTGTAACTGTAATCATCCTTGTGCAGGATACCGACATGAAATTTATTGATGTTACGATTGTCAGTTTAGGACTATGAAAATTATTTTGTTAGTTTCTTACTGCCATAATGTGTCAGAAATACTCTCCTGTTTTTCCGAGGAAGCTATGGAATTTTCCAGGGACTCTCTTAAACTTCTTTCAGGGGTTAATTAGCTATTTTCTTCTCATCTGAAAGGCAGGAAATGGTTGTCTAGGTTTTTATTTTTGACCCAGTTAGTACTATGCTGTGCAGATGCCAGGTTTGATACCGCCCTCATCAGCACTAAGGTGGCATAATTCTCAAGGTAGCTCATCTGGTCTTATTGTTAAGAGAACCATCAGAGTAGACATTCCTGTTGGCAAATATCCTAACGTATGGACCATGTTTCTAGACTCCTATTTCAGTGTATGCATTTTAGCTATCTTGTCTAATTTGACATCAACCTCTTGCCACAGTATAACTTTGTTGGCCGCCTTCTTGGCCCTAGGGGAAACTCTCTTAAACGGGTGGAAGCTAGTGCTGAGTGCCGTGTTCTTATTAGAGGGCATGGCAGCATCAAGGATCCAGCTAAGGTGAGGACGGGTTTTCGTTACTTTGGTGTTACATATGTTCAATTTTTCCTCCTCCTTTTTGAGACTGGGCTAGGCTTTGACAGCATTTTTCACTTGCTTGAAGAATTTGTAACCCAGATAGCTGGCATCTGCATTTTCTTTTGAGTTTGATTTGGCTATCAATTTCTTCTAGTTATTAAAACCATCTTTGTATTTTTTTTTTTATGATGAATTGAACGATACTTTTTTAATTTCTCACAGGAAGAAATGATGAGGGGAAAACCAGGGTTTGAGCATCTAAACGAGCCTCTGCACCTCCTAGTTGAGGCAGAATTGCCAGTTGAAATAGTGGATGCTCGATTAATGCAAGCACGTGAGATACTTGAGGACTTACTGAAGCCCATGGTAAGTTACTTTTGCGATCTCTGCTTGGATCTCTTGTAATTATCAGTTTCTTTCCTAACATCCACTATGACTCCAACAGTGGTCACAAATGGTCTTCCAAAGATGTCAAGAACATTCTTATCCTCATAT
>JAOXYD010000136.1:24297052-24309802 GCA_028565735.1 Pinacopodium congolense | reverse complement strand
AACAATAATTAAAATTATACTAAACAAAAACACACAAAATAAATATTAAAAAACAATAAAAACAACATAATATGCAATAAACACATGCAAAACACTTAGAAAAACACATACAAAAACACAATTATCATGATTATGATTGTGGGGAAGGAGAGATCTGTAAGACGTGCCACCTAATGGGTATGTATCAAGACCGAATGTGCATCGGTTATGATATTAATAGTTGCTTGTTTATGATATTGAGATATGTTATGGGCCGATCCTGTTGATACTTGGCTCCTGGACGAATCCTTATGTGTGATGCTTATGACTTTGGATGCTTTGAGTGAGGGCTAGTTTGTTGGTGATGCTTGGCTCCTTACAACCCCTTTGGATTAAAAGAGCCTTATGGCTTTATGAGTATAAGAATATGACTAGGCCGTTGGTGATGCTTAGCTCGCTACAACTATTCAAGGTTTAGTATTGTGAGGTTTTATCCTTGGAGATTAGTGTCCTACAGATATTCTTTCCCAAGAATTTATTTGTGTTAATGATGTGATTTGATGTATAGTATGATGTGTATGTATTTATTATTCATGTATGATGGCATGCATGTAAAAGCATAACATTGGGTACTATAAGACGATGTGAACTTACTCAGTAAGGTTTAAGTCCCCTCAACTTTATTTTTCAAGTCAGCTACCACCGACTTCGCAACAGTGACTCTTGTAGTGTGTTCGGTACTACCTACCTACTTTCATGTATGTTCTTTCTTTATATTCATTTATCTTGTATTGTAGTGTTTGCAGTGATAGGATTTCTTAAGTTGTAAAATGTCTTTTTGATGCGCACTATTATTATATCGTATGAGCCTTCTGTTTTGCATTTATACTGTTGCTAGTAGTAGGCTTACGTGTGATCTGGGGTTGCGAGCCTCAAGTCCCACGTGCTGATAATGTGTCCATTTCAGGTCGTGACAGGTAACACAGGGCTGATAATTCTTATATATATACCTCTTAAAGTATTTAGTAATAATTCAAACCCATTTAGAAAAAGGAATAGTGAAGACCTTCTTCTAACTTTACAAAGTCAGTTAAAAAGGATAATGAAAATATTATCTATAAGAACTAAATTCATCCACGTCACGAACCTTAAATAATTTAATAGAAAGAGAGACTATATAAACTACAAAACAGACTGAGATAAGAACTAATAACTACGAAGAAGTAAATAGAAACCCTTAACATAATTAAACAAGATAGTAAATTAGTAATACATAAAACAATACTTTTTTTAATAACGAAACAATAGCTTTCAATCCTCTTTTCTATTAATAAATAAGTTTCATTGAAAAATCACAATAAAACCTTATTTTCATAAACCTATTTTCATCGGTTTCCCTTAACGTAAATATTAGTATTAAACTTAATATCTTACAACAAACAAAATATAATATTACCTTTGTTTTTGAATGGAATACAAATTGCACATTTGAATACAATATAGTAAATACATTACAAAAAAATGATGACGACTATAAATACCTATACAATATAGTTAAGAACTTTTGGTCATGCCATAGCCAATTTATTAACAACCAAAATTTCAAAGTAATTAAAAGATTGGTGGAATTACCACCTAACTAAATCACAACAATAAGATAACAAAAAATAATAATAATAAGAAGGCAGTCTACAAAAATTATATGACACTTACATTATTCTCAAAATCTGATATGAAAATTAGGATTTTGACAATTTCAAATAGATGAAAAAGACATATACAAAACCACTTATTGTTCCTTTTGGAAATTTTGAATGAAATATTATGCCGATTAGGTTGAAAAACACTCCATTTAAATTCCAAATAATTTCCTAATTAAATATTACACAAAAGCATGTACAAGGATTCTTAGGTATCTTAAATTATATCGTGGATTTTTACCCTAGCCTAAATAGATTATGTAAACCTTTACATGATAAATTAAATAAGAAGCATGTTCCCCAAATCAATGCACTAATATAGTTAAATAAATTATAAAACAAGTGAAAGATATCTAAATTATACACCTATCTACCCCTAATGCTTATTAAATTATAGAAATCTATGCATATGATTAAGGATATGGAAGAATATAAAACAAATTCTATACAAAGCAATTACTTTACTACTAAAAAAGAAAAATTTTCTTTTGTACTATATGTTACCAAATTTCAAAGTAATTTATTAAAACAAAATTTCATTCTTTAAATTAATAAAAAATCTATAAAAGAAATTTTATAAAATGAGATTTATAATGCTGCTTCAAAACAATCTTTTTTCTTGATAATAAGCCATTTTAAGTACTTTTGATTTTGTTATTGAATTCATTAAAAGTGAAAAAAAATTCAATTATTGGCTTCTCAACTTGTAAATTTTTTTAATTTAGGTCATGATTCCAATATAAAAAAAAATTATAATCTTCTCAAAGGTTTTCCTTAACTAAACCTCAATCTAGCTACATAATACCTTAATCCAGAACACCAACTATAGCCAATTGATAAAATCATGGAAAGAAATATTGAAAAAAAATCATATCATTTATCTCTACAACCTAATAAATATCAATAATTCTAATACATTCTCTTAAAGGACGTCTTAAAAAAAATCGCAGCTTAACTAGTTCTAAAAAAGTAAAAAGAAAAAACTTGTTTTATGTTAACTAAAATCTCTCTTTCAACTATTTAATAAAAATAACAATCTTCAAACAATTTTCTCAAAACCAATCTTTGAAATAATTTTCTCAATCACTTTGAAAAGGAATAAATTCAAAATATTTTAATTTTAAAGAATAGTTTTCACAATTCTAATTCTTTTAAAGCCTCACAAAATTTTTTACCATAAATTTGCATTATAAGCCTTGGAATATGTCAAACCTTGGGCATATTATCTGTATATTTTTTTATGATTTTAAATCTACATAAATAAATCTTTATTTTTTGGGGGTAGATAAAAATAAACCAACCTACATCCTACAAAATTATAAAAGTTATTCGTCCTATGAAATAAGGTCAAGAATTTCATAAGTTCAAAAAATTTAGAGCAAGATTTTGTACAAACCCCTTTATGAACTAGCTTATAGTTACTAGCATTACCAATAAACTTGTTTTAATTCCTTCCTTATATAAAACACAATAAATTTTCATTCATATCTATTCTTCTTTAACAAAAGATCTAATTACTATTTTCCCTTTTAATTTATCAATTGGAGGAAATGATATAAATCATTATTATTATTTTCTCTTTATAAGAATACTAAGGTTGCATAGTCTTTAAAACCAAATATCAAATTGAAGAACATGAAGACTTATTTCTCCCATCTTTATTATTTATTTTTAAAAAAAATTATTTTATAGGTTATGAAAACATCCTAGTTTTGATAAGAAAATTCAGTGTCGAATGTTGGAATAAAATTGTACAAATACATAAAGCTTTACCTTCAGTTATTAAAGAATGCTTAGCTTTAAAATTCACAACTGATGAAACACAAAAGCAGTGAATCGATCATAATTTTGCAATAAAAATCAAAAGCAAATGAATTGATTACCAAAGCAAAGACTAAATAATAATATTTTAATATAATGATATAATTGATGAAATCTTGATAGACCTCAACTTTAAGGAATAATGAAGAAGAGGTAGATTTGTAAAATGAGAACCATTGTTTTATAATAATCCTTAATAAAAAAAAAGAATTGAGCACTTTGAAAAAATGTTAATCCACATAATCATAAAAAGAATGACAAGATCAAAACTAATAAAAAATTGTAACATGCTTGACAATTAACAAAACCTACAAGATGCCTCATAAATGACAAGAATAAAGATTAAAGTTGACAATGTAACAAATTTACAATACTAAGAACTTTAATGCCTATAAAAGAACACTTATGGTAACCAGGAAGTACGCAATCCTTCTTGCATGATTTCCCCATTCTCAATTACTATCTCCCTCTTTAATATTCTAAGCTTCCACTTTTCTCTCTTGTTCTACAAAACCTCTCTTTCTCTACAAACCTCTTATATTTTTTCTATTTTATTTTAGCAAGTCTAAATGACCATCCTACTCTAAAAAATGTACAAAACTATCTGATAATGTATAACCTCACATTTGCACAATCTTAGCTCCATGATTTTGGTAATTACAATTCATATTCTTAGCCTTATATTCCTCTATAGATTAATTATATTTCCTTATTCAAATGCATTCTACTTATATAAATAGGTTTATAAATTCTTAAATAAGACACATAAAAACATTTTCTCTTACTTTCTTCTCTTTATGGTATCAAAGCTTGAAAATGGCAATGGTTGTGTTATGAGCAGGGTGGTGACAGATTGTGTTGAAGGGGTATGGGTAGAAGAGGAATGGAGTAGGGTATTAGATGTGGGCTCTGATCACTTTCTATCTTCCTTACTCAAACACTATGACCACACAATAACCAAACCAACCTACCTCCAGCAACGCTCTCCTCCCCTTTTCTATTATAGAACATTACCAATTTCAACGTTTCAATTTTTTTCTCTACAAAAATTAAAATGTTTCAATGCGGTGGAGCAAATGAACTCATCAAACGACCCCTTTCATAATACTTAACCAACACTGATATAACTTATTACATTTCTTGTCCACACACCCCTCAACAAAATGGTGTTGCTGAACGAAAAATTAGACACATAACTGAAACTGACCTTACTTTACTTACCCATGCATCCTTTCCCAAATCCTTTTGGTATGAAGCTTTTTTAATAGCTGTTTACGTTATAAACTTTCTACCTACACCACTACCCTAGCATAAGTCACCTTATGAAGTTCTACATACCACCAAACCTAAACTTACTCATCTAGGGGTCTTAGGTTGCGCATGTTTCCCTTTTCTTGGCTTAATTCAGTTTGACAAGCTTACCCCTAAATCTATCATGTGCATCTTTCTTGGGTACTCTCCTCATTATAAAGGTTATAGCTGTCTTGATCCCCAAACTAATAAAATTCACACATCTCATCATGTTCGTTTCATTGAAACCCTATTTCCCTTTGCCCAATTATCTCCCACTCACTCCCCCTCCCCTCCACCATCACAAATCACCTTATCTCTACCTATGAACTCCATCAATTCACATTAATCTGATTTATCACTACTACAAATAACCCAATCATCACCAACACTAACACCATCACCATCACCTTTACCTTCACCATCTCCATCAAATCAACCTCATCAACACCATATGATAACCCGCACTCGTACAAACACCCTTATACCATGAAAGCTACCTGATTATGTTACTTTTCATGCTAGTACCTCATCTACCGATGCTCTTGAACCCACCTGTTACACATAGGATAAAAAGTTCTCTCATTGGTGTCAAGCTATTTCTGAAGAACTTTAAGCTCTTCATCATAACTAAACGGATACTTGTTCCTCCTCCTCCTCTAAATGCTAATATAGTAGGATGTAAATGGGTTTTTTGAACCAAACGTAAACCTGATGGCTCTTTAGATTGTTATAAAGTTCGACTAGTTACCAAGGGATATCACCAATCTCCTGGTATTGACTACACCGACACATTCAACCATGTCATTAAACCAACCACCATTAGAATCATCCTTACCATAACCTTTACTAAAGCCTGACCTATTCGTCAACTGGATGCCAATAATGCCTTTCTTCATGGAAATATTAAAAAACTATTATATATGCTACAACCACTAGGTTTTGTTAATCCAGATCACCCTCATTATATCTGTCGCCTTAATAAGACTCTCTATGGTTTAAAGCAAGCTCCTCGAGCTTGGTTTTATCACCTAAGCCAAAAACTCATTGACCTCCATTTTATTACTTCTAAATCTAATACCTCTTTATTCATACATCAAACTCCCATTGACACTACCTTCCTATTAGTCTACGTAGATGATATTTTGCTTATAGGATCTTCCCAATCCTTTATCACATCACTCATAAATAACCTTAACACTGCCTTCTCCATAAATGATCTCGGATCTCTTCACTATTTCCTTGGGATAGAAACAAAAACCACTCCAAATGGTCTTCCGCTCACTCAGACTAAATACATTAAGAACCTCCTCACTCAAACTCATCTTGACCATTTTAAATCCGTCCAGACCCCCATGATACCCACCTTACCACTCTCTAAAAATCATGATATTCCACTATCTGATCCTACTGAACATCAAAACACTATAGGTGCTCTTCAATACCTTTGTCTCACTTGCCCTGATATTCAGTTTGCTATCAATAAAGTTTCTCAATTTCTTCATTGTCCCATTGATGTGCATTGGACGGCTGTTAAAAGAATTCTTCAGTATTTTCGATCCATTATCTCTTATAGGCTACACTTCACCACATCTCAAAGTCTTACTCTCACTACCTATTTTGATTCTGATTGGGTTGGCTACCCTGATGATCGTTGCTTAACTTTTGACTACTACATTTACTTGGGACATAATCTCATCTCTTAGAGCACAAAGAAATAACCAACAGTTGTACGTTCAAGTATTGAAGCAGAATATCAAATTTTTGCCCTTGCCTCAACCGAACTATGTTGGATTACATCTTTACTTGATGAACTTGGTCTCTCCAATCTTACACCAACCTTATGGTATGACAATTTAAGTACTACATTTCTCACTGCTAATCTAATTTCTCATGCTCGCACAAAGCACATTGAGATTGATAATCATTTTGTTTGTGACCTGGCGGCTAAGAAAGCACTATTTGTTCGTCACATTTCAGCCAAAGATCAATTTGTTAATATAATGACCAAAATCCTTGCTTCCACAGCATACCACCAACTACGATGCAAGTTTACTGTCACTTTTACAATGAACTTGAGGGGGGATGATAACGTATAACCTCACATCTGCATAATCTCATCTCACCTCACATCTGCACAATCTCAACATAATCTCAGCTCCATGATTTCTGTAATCATAATGCATATTCTTAGCCTTATATTCCACTATAGATTAATTGTATTTCCTTATTCAAATGCATTCTACTTGTATAAATAGGTTTGTAAATTCTTGAATAAGACACACAAAAATAATTTCTTTTACTTTCTTCTCTTTACTATCCTCCCATAAATCTATTTGTTTCACGATATGTTTACGAATAAAAGTTAATTATCTTATTTACTCATTATTCTTGTAACCTTTGTTTATTTATTTATATATAGCAGGTTGATTTTACTGCCCATTAAATTACTATATTTCATATTTATTTCATACTATATATTTCTACATACTAACCAACTAACTTATATATTTTTATTACTAACAATTTCCATCGATTAACAACAGATATTAATGTTTCAGCATTTATTATTTTTATTTCATTGCTTATCTTATTTTTATTTTTTTTGAAAATTCTTATCTTAGTTTTTACTACTTTAATATATTTTATGCTTTAAATTTTTACCTTATTTACCTTATTTTAATTTTTTATTCATACCATTATTTATCATTATTAACTTTTAAAATATATAATAAAAATAAATTGAATCATTATTTTACAAGAAAATAATAAAAATCTAATTTCATATAAAATGAATACTAACAAAATAGTATATAGAGTTATTGAGAAAACAATTCAAAATATTATATGTATATATATATAAGTTTGTGCACGCATGCGCCTTCATCTTCAACAAGACAATTATCAAGAATTTTAGCCCAAACTTAAATGAGGAATGAATCCCTTAAGATAAAAATACAATGAGTTAAAACAAAATTTATCACAACCACAATTAATATTATTAAGTATATCTTATCATAAGAATAATAACTATTAATTGCATTTAAAAAATTATATTTAGCAAAATTAAAAATCTTATCAAGATCTTGAAAATTATAACAAACTATAATTGTTTAAATTTTTTAATTTTAGTTCCTCATTTAATAAAATTTCTTTTGATAAATAAATTCAGTCATATAAAATAAAAATATTATTATTCCTTCTGCCCATCAAATTAATTAAAGTTGGCATGAGATGTCTACGTATCTAGTCTGTTTATTAATTGGTACTTTATACTCAAGATCTTTACCACAAAGTTTAGGAACATAATTTTATTAGAATAAATATATTGTCAATATATAATTTGATAATATTTTTCTATTTCAATCTTTCAATGATTAAATTGTTAATTCAAAATTTTAATTTAATAATTATAAATTTCATTAATATATATTGACAGATATCTTTTTTGATATACAGACATAACACACACAATTTATTGTTAATGTCACCTAGGATTATAAGGACATTAATGAAAATTCTTATATAAATAAATAAACAAAATTTAAATTTTGAATTAGAATATATGAAATAAAAATAAAATAAAAACAAATAAAAAAAAATGCTTATCTCTAATCCCAGTCGAGATCCAACTCTTCCGGGTTGTTATAAAGCACACGTACATGATTGAGAAATCAAAGTCCACATGCTCCTTCCCTTCCCTTTCCTCAGCTTCTATCATGTGATGTTGCGTCTCATTAAAGATGCCTTCGTCGTCCACCTATATGTAATAAATAATCAATAATAATAAGTTGGCTTTAGTTGGCTCTTCATTTTCCTGCCAATGATGTTCTGCAGAAATGCGGCTTCCACGTACGATGTATGTGACGATTAATGGATCCATACGTAGACAAACACACACTAATCCAGCTTATCTTTAAATGAAACACAAATATTATCACCTTTCTTAGTATGCTGCATGACATCAATTTTTAGTCAAATAAGTACATATTTCGACATTGACCGATATAATTGTCCCTTCACTCTCACAGAGGTATGACTGAAGCAGTCAGCCAGCTTTTGCTGCTTATTACAACCAAATATGGCCATTGAAATCAATAGAATACGAATCAATCTCAGATTTCCAGCTTTGCCAAGCCATTGTATTACAAGTTCTGAGTCGCTAGTCAATTGTGTTTGAATTCTGAAAGTGGCATCAGCACTAGTTCTCCCTGCTACTAATAAAATCTATTTATCTGTATTTATCTATGCTTTCCCCTGTAATTAGGCAAAGTAGGCAGCCATTACAGATGAAAATTGGAAATAAACACAGTTGGACTGGTCTATGGAACAATTCCCAGTGCAGAAAAGCTTTCAAACTATTGTCAGATGCTTACAAAAATATTCAATTATATGGGCAACCTTTCCAACATATTAGTTTATGAAGGTCTCAGTTATGTTTCCTCTCCAAATGTCCTTTTCTCTGAATTCTTTCTGACCAGTTTTTATTGGCTTCTGTGACAAGTGAGCACCCATCTTTTATAATACTGTACAACACATAAAACAAAAAGAAATAGGTTAAACCCGAGGGAAACTATTTAAATAACTATTTTGAAATGTTAATATGAAAATTTATGTTAAAGACCCACAGATACAGCCCATACACCATGTGATTCCCTCCTGACGCAGCTTGTTATGACTTTTTGAGAGGGTTGAGAGATAGGACTGAAGAGTTGCAGCAAAGAGGGCCTCTTGTTTTCCTTTAAGCATCTCAGGTAAAAACCATTGCTGAGTTTATTTGTATGAGTTTTTAAGTTGTTAGATTTGTTATACTGTGGTTTTTTAATATCATGATGATGGTTTCTGTGATTCTTGCAGCGATTGTACAAATCATTAAACTTCCAATCCTGTTCTGATAAACTGGTTTTGTCAGTTTGTTCAAGACTGATTCTGTGGGCATCTGTTTCATGATTACAAAACTTTGAATGCGTCACTTCTTCAACCAATGCTTTCACCAATAAGAGAGGGGGAATGGATTGATACCTTGTGTGCTAATAATCCTTGGTCAAATGAACACTTAGAAGCAGAATTAAAACAGGAACGAAGGAAGAGGTCCGCAATGAGGAGTAACACACACATACATACCTATATCACATGCAGATACCTCCTGTTTGAGACTTTCTGCTGCATTCGGGTTGCTGGCAATCGTCTTTCGTCAGAACGACTCACTTAGATTCATTGTTGAACTTGAATGGAAGCAAAGAATCCAATCGGATGAAGAAAGAACTCAGCTTTCACGACTCCCCTCACCCAAAAATGGTTATTGGAAGCACTGACTCTGGTGCAAATAGTGGAGGGATTTTATCACCTTGCAGTCTGTAACATTATTTCGCTGCACAGCTACAGAGTTCTGACAAGCATAATTATTTTTTGTTGAAAGTTTTTAGCTTCCCAAGTCTATTTTCACGGATCAACCTCTTCAGGACAACACAGCCATGGATGAAGAAGCAGCAGGAGTATCTGGTCAACCCCCTACTGGCCTCACCATTAAGATTTCAACTTGTTGCAACAAAACTGGTAAAGAGATCTTAAACCTCCATGGTTCTTGTTCTAGTTCAGATTTGGCTACGAACTCTATTGCATCCTCCCCATATTACTCTCCTTCACTAGTTTCACCGTCCTCATCGGCTTTTGTATCAGCTTTACAATCACCATATATATCTCCTAGGGCTATAGACCCAAAACCTAACGAAAACCCAACTCCTCCATTGAACCCAACACCACTTACTCACCCTTCACCACCGGTCTCATCGTGTAAAGGCTCACAATCAGATGACATACCGAGTAGTTCTTACACGCCCCCATCAGACCAGTATGAATATTCTGATGATTTGGCTGAAGCAAAGCTCAAGTTTGTTACCTGTGTGCCAGTATCAGATCCTGCTCCTCCACGCATCTCATTTTCATTTCCTGTTCCTCGCACTTCCTTCAAGGGGACTTTTTCCCCTGCTTCCAATGCCAAACTTAGGAGCTGTGACGTTTACGTTGGCTTCCATGGCCAAAATCCTAATCTTATGCGATTCTGTAAGTGGCTTAAGTCAGAGCTTGAGCTCCAGGGGATTGCTTGCTTCATTGCTGACAGGGCGAAGTACGCGGACAGTCAAAGCCACGAAATAGCGGACAGAATTATCTGTTCTGTCACTTATGGGCTTGTGGTGGTGACCGACTCTAGCTTTATCAACCACCTGAGCTTGGAAGAGATTAGATTCTTCTCTCAAAAGAAGAACTTGATACCTATCTTCTTCGACACGGGCACCACCGAGGTCATGGGTCATCTCAGCTGCAGTTCCCTTGATAAAGACTGCAAAGAAGCCATTGATGGACTGATAAGATCTTCCGAGCTCAAGCTGGAAGCAAATGAGGGTAACTGGAGAACCTGTGTAGCCAAAGCTGTTGGTACATTAAGGGCTAAGTTGGGTAGGAAAAGTGTTGCTGAACGAGAAGTAGAAGGATCTGAAGAAATTCCGCTCTCGAGAAATAGATATTTTGTGGGAAGAGAGAAAGAGATTATGGAGATTGAAACTGCTTTTTTCGGATACAACCATAGTCTTGAGCAGGATGGCACCATGTCTTCCCTTAAAGGAGAAGCTAGTGGACAATCTGAGGGTCTTGCAGATGAGGAAAGTGAGACATTTAGCGGCAGAGGAGGAAGATTTATTAATTTGGAGCTGGGTGGAAAGTGTAAAGAACCAACTTTAGAGGCTTGGGTGGAGCCAACTATGGGACATAATTCTTTGAAAAGATCCAAATGCAAGAAATCAAAAGGTGGCAATTACAGGATCCTGGGTAACAGTGTGATCTGCATAAATGGTGTTCCAGGCATTGGGAAAACGGAACTTGCACTTGAGTTTGCTTATAGGTACTCCCAAAGATACAAAATGGTTCTGTGGGTTGGTGGTGAAGCTCGATATTTCAGGCAGAACATACTAAATTTATCACTCAATTTGGGGTTGGATATCAGTGCCGATTCTGAGAAGGAAAGGGGGAGAATCCGAAGCTTTGAAGAACAAGAATTGGAGGCATTCAAGAGAGTTAAAAGAGAGTTGTTCCGCGACATGCCATATCTTCTTATAATCGACAATCTGGAGACAGAGAGAGAATGGTGGGAAGGAAAGGATATAAATGATTTGATCCCTAGGAATACTGGTGGTACTCATGTGATCATTACTACCAGACTAACCAAGGTGATGAACTTTGATATAATTCACTTGCCACCATTGCCTTTATCTGATGCGATGATTTTAATGAGAGGGAGAAAGAGAAAGGACTACCCAGGCGAGGAGCTAGAGTTTCTTCATAAGCTCGATGAGAAACTGGGAAGGTTGAGTTTCGGATTGTGGGTTGTGGGATCACTTCTTTCTGAGCTTGCAATTACTCCGTCCTCACTATTTGAAACTGTGAATCAAACTTCACTAGAAGAACGCTCCACTTCCTCGTATATAAGTGCAACAGATGAGCACCACTTTAAAACTAAACCCTTTTTGATGAAGCTTCTACGATTTTGTCTCGTGGTATTACAGCAAAACAGTGGGACAAAGAACCTTCTTGCCTGGAGAATGCTTTTAGTCGGCGCTTGGTTTGCTCCAGCACCAATTTCGACAACTCTGCTAGTAACAGCAGCTAAGAACATGCCTGTCGTTGGAAATAGATTTCAGAGCTGGACCAAATGTTTGAGTGTTGCCTTGGCTTGCTGCCCTGGCTGTTCACTAACATCGCACAGTGAAGAAGATTCGGCCCTTCTCCTCGTTAAACTAGGACTAGCACGAAGAGCAAACAAGCAGCCTGGGTGGTGTTGGATTCAGTTTCACCCTATAGCTCAAGCTTTTGTAAGAAGGAAAGAAGGTTGCTTACTTAAAGACTCATTTGATTCAGTTTTCTATTTCTATTTTTTGTTTTTATTTTTGTATATTTTCATTGGTTT
>JAOXYD010000136.1:24279134-24296952 GCA_028565735.1 Pinacopodium congolense | reverse complement strand
CTTGTCCAGCTAAAGGCAGTGTATATGATTTTGTATATAAAGAAAACAGCCGTCCCTCTAGCAGTTAAAGCCTTCACCAATTTGTCAACATGTAACTCAGCGTTGGAGCTGCTCAAGGTATGCACTAATGTGTTGGAGGAGGTGGAGAAGTGTTTTGTGTCCCAAATACAAGACTGGTGCCATGACTCGCTCTGTTGGAAGAAGAAGAAGAGGGTACAAGGGCATCAAAGAGTGGACGAGTATGTGTGGCAAGATGTGACACTATTGAAGGCTAGCTTACTGGAGACGAGAGCAAAATTGCTGTTGAGAGGCGGGCATTTTGATAGCGGGGAAGAGCTTTGTAGAACGTGTATAAGCATCAGGACGGTGATGCTTGGTCACAACCATGCTCAGACCTTGGCTGCCCAAGAAACACTAGCTAAGCTGGTGAGGATGAGAAGCAAAATATGATACAATTCAAACATTCAACTTTGTAGTCTGAGCGCAGTTTTGTTCACTTTGTAATCATGTTAGTTAGAAATGAAATACAAGCAGGAATTTGTTAAACTTCTTTTTTTTTTTATTATAAATAATTATCTTGAGGATTTCAGAGTGATTATAGGAAGAATCGGCGGGGCGGGGCTCCTGATTTCTGGGAAGGACGACACCCCCATAAATTGAAACAGCTGGGGAGGATTCATTAAGGGAGGGTATTGAAACATCATCATTATCAATATACATAAATATGTTAATTATGATTAATGCACGTCCAACCAAGACTCTTACATTACTAATCAAAGTACTGCGGTGAGCTTCAACTTTCACCGTGCTAGTAATAATCATTCCCAAATCATATATATATATATATATGCATTTCTTTCTATACTTATAACATACATATGTATTCACGTGTGTGTATATATATATAATTATAAATAGACCTGAACGTTACGTACGTACGTGCGTACGTTTGCATGTATGGGGCGCGTATATGGATACTATGGAGCCGTTTCTAATAATGTGATCAGCTTCAGTTCCAACTTTCGCCTGCTGTTTCATTTCTTAACCACATTAACGTATTCCGATCCCATATCCTTGTATATACATATGGTAAATAGAGTGTTGCACTAGGATTATGTTCGAGAGTGACCCACCGTCACCACCGTGACCATACCGTCACCGTCATCAAGTTTGCGCTCTTGTACGTGTGGTTTATTATGGATTCTTTAAAAGTAATTTCAAGTATTAACTCACTATATCACAGGACGTTTCATTTTCAATATGTACTTACTCCAACCCAACTCACTTTATTTTCCATTGACGTCAAAACTCCAAAAATCAACTGTCTGTCAGGTTAAGACGTCATTTTCACCCTCCCCCTAGTTTCTGTAGCTTCCCTCCTCGTTTTCTTTTTACGTACCTTCATTTCTTTTTTACCCTAAGTAAGTTGTTATGGATTAACAACTTCAGATCCTTACACAACATTGTTCATGTCCTCGCATCACACTGTTACTTCAGACACAGATCAGACACCTGAACTATCTATTATAATGATCATTTTATGTAACCTTTATATTTATCAAGTAATTCCAGATTATATATGTAGCAACGAATTAAAACTAGCTACGGCATCCTCTTTGGGGATGGAAGCAATATAAAGTATATATGGAATGAATATATATATATATATTTATATCACAACTATAAATATGTAGACGTATAATTAACTTCAAGCTCAATTAATTAAAACAGTGCGGTCTATTTATTCGATGAGTTAGACATTCTTGTCGTTGCATACCATGTGTGTCAGCGCACATGGGCATATGAGATAAAAAGTGTCATAATCAAGGCCACCATGCAATTCTCATTGCTAGTTCATCTGGTTAATGATGATTTGCTGTATCATACTATGCATTATTATGCAACGAACCCCACATCCCTTTCCACCACCACCACCAATAACAACCTAACCTATACATCATACGTGAAATCATTTAAGAGATTGAATTGCCGCTTAAATGCTAGGTTTTATCCCCAAAAAGCTACAGTCAGACAGTAGTAAATCAACATCTACTTTGAGCAAGTTATCTCCCGTGTCACTGTATGCCTCTTTTCATGGCGAACGTTAACAAAATGGCATTTCCTGGAAAATAGTTCCATCTACCTCTGGAATTTGTCAAATTGTAGTATCAGGTAAAATACCAAACATAACCACTCTTAATTTGATGATGGAATTCCGTGCAGGGCTTTCAATGCATTGGATAAGCATAGTCATAACAACCAAGTATAAAGAGGAATGTTGTGGATTCGAATTTCTTTGCAGGAACATTGAACTTGCATGCTTTTAAGCCATGATCCCCATTTCGTAAGCTATTTATTTAAGATTGCTTACAGATATATCTCGTCATTGGGGGTGCCAAACTCTCATATTACTAATCAGAAGCCTAAAAAACTGCATAAGGTTTAGCCTCAGCTTTTGCTAACATTAGAAATAAATACAAACTTCTGTCAGATTTCTCATGGCTAAACTCATTGAGGCTCAAACTGTATTTGTCATTATTTTTGCACTGTAAGTTTTCAACCTAAAGTGGCTCATAAGTAAGTTGTCTATGGGATAAGAGCAAGTTCCACAGCACAATCCATGTGAAATTCATGCAACCTATACCCAGACACTATGAATAGCTTCGAGGGTAGTAGAGTGCTTCAGAACTTAGATGATCAGTTGAGGATGACGCAGCCACGAAAGGAGTCTGTGGCAGACCACCTGGACCTTCCGAATTACAAATCCATGTAACAGGAGTTGAATTGAATAGCCTGGCAGGTGTTGCACGAAAGTTGGGATTGCACACTGTATGTGACTTATCAAGATAGGTTTGTCCTTGAGACTGATACCAAATTAAAGGATGTAAACTGTTTGCAGCATAACTTGGAGTTGTGGGAACTGGGATTGGAGATGAATCAATGTGATGCTCCCTCCATCCATGACTGCCCGTTATATAATTACTTCTCACTATATTTTCGCCTCTGGAAACATCATTAATGATGATCACTTCTTTTACAGGAGGGGCAGATGAATCTGAAAGCTTGCACTGCCGGTCAAGAATTACAACATTTTTCTCTGGATATCTGGATGATGCATGACGTTCATTGCTTAGCCTATTCTCTCGATTTAGTAAATTGTGATCAATTTTGTAATTGTACGGCTCCTTCAATGCCATGAAGCCACTATCTATACATAGGCCTCCAGACATAGTAGCTGGCAGGCAAGCAGGTATTTGAGATGACTTTGAGTCCAAATGGCTTCTGATACTATTTGACAATCCAACATCAAAACTTTGTCCCATCAAGCTGTGCGGATCTTGACTGGAAATAGCAGAAAGTTGAGCGGTCGTATGATGGGACAAATAAGGATCTTGATTCTGAATATTGACTGAACAAACTCCGGAATGTGTTGGAAATTGAGAGTTTTTCTCCATATGTGGCTGAACCTGTTCAAGAGGCATGGAAGTATCTTCATCTTTGTTGATCACCATTAAATTCTTTCCCATCAACCTTAGTATGGGATTGGAAGCAGCTGGACTTGAAGAATGACAATCACTTCGGGCTAAAAACCTTACTTCACCACTTGTGGAGTCCTTGAAAGGACGCGAACCAGAAGGGGGCGGCTTAATGACTGGAACAGCATCCTTTTCAGGTTCGGAAGTTGGCCAACTGTTTAAAGGAACAAATTCAGGTCTGACATTGAAATTACCAAATCGTGGCTCAGAATTGCAACTAGTCTGCTTTCCCATAGCAAAGACTGTTTTTGCAGCATTTTTCCTTCGCCTTAATAGTTGTGATTCATGACTATCTAAAGGAACACCCTGTACAAATATCTCTTTCTTTTGGCAACAGCATTGTTGGTCACTTTTGGAACTCAGAGATACCATTTCACTAGGCGTCCTCTCAGTTTTCAAATATTTTCCATCCAAAGTAGCTCTCTCCAGCGGTGTATTTGTTGCACGTGTATCTGCAGTTTCTACTGAAGTTACAGTCGTAGCAGCTGTCAAGTATGAGTTGATCTTGTCTCGATTGGAATATGGTTCTGCAGGCGATGAAGGTTGGCAGTAATTCAAATCAGACCTACCAACAGTGGATTTAGAGATGCTAGAAGCAGCTGATAAAGGGGAATCTGATGGATCTCCATAAAGCACATCATGCTGATCTGAAGAGGACTGAACCATACTTGTCAATGATGAGTTACCTTGGAAATCTTCTGAACCCATATTTCTGGGGCTTGGCAAAAATGACCCTGGTGGTCCTGGAATAGGTATTGGATCAACCCCAAGAAATGGATTTCCATGCCCAACTTCAGAATCCAACTCCACACCGATTTCTGTAGTTTGCTCCATCATCACATGGCGAACTCCATCACCAGAAAACATCACTCGGTCATCCACAAAAGCTGGCCGAGTTGTAACTGCCGGAAATTCCACGTCACATAAAAGCCTTCTGTAATCTTGAATAGAATGAAGAGAATTATCTGGAGCTTCTGAAGAGTTGCTGGGTTTGTGAAGTTCTGCACCCAAAAATGTATTCAGATTACTAGCAGTTCTTTCAAAATCCTTGCTACATGCTCCACTGCCAGCATCCTCCACATTGATATGAATCTCTTTCCTAACAGATTCTTGGATATCAGTTTTTTGTTCAGATTCAGTATGACATTTGTCTGACAAGTCATTATTCTCCCCTTCATCACTGCTATAGCAAGAAGCAGATTTTGAGCTTTCCAAAGCCATGACTTCCTTAGTTTGAGAAACAGAAAAGAGTCCTCTTTCCTCTCTAGTTTCCAGAACATGGCTTCTCCTGGGACGCATATCACTAGTTCTTTCTTCTCTTTCCAACTGATTTTTACTACCACCACCGCGTATCAAAGTGAGTAGTTGATCAACGTCAGAATGCCTAGCCACTGCTTCCTTATCTCTTTCCACCACGGAAAGCACTCGAGATTTCTCAAAGGTTGAACATTTCTTTATTTTATTAGGTCTATCATCACTAACGGCTGATTGACTGTTCACTGCCATCACGTTTTTCCTACAAAAGGCAAATGTCATTGTTTTATTTGCAGTTGCATGTAAATCCCGAGATGGTTTTGAGATGGGAGTAAGAAAGGAATTGGAACCATCTAGTGTATCCTCCCAGCTTCCAAATTTCTTATAATTTGATACATACCTCCTGGTAGAGTGTGGAAGAATTGGCAGACAACAATCCTTGCTTAGCTGGTTGGCATTTCGCTTCGTCATCGCAAAAGATACATCAGCATCGTCGGTCTTGGCTCCAACAAAGAGATTACCTGCTCTTTTCCTCCCAGTAATCTTCTTCCTTACCTCACTAACTCGGGCATCATGGGATGTTTTCTCCACCCTCTCAATTTTTTCTGAAGAAGATATTAGGTTCTCAGACAGGTTTGTAAATTTCCGAGCATGACTGCTTTCAGAAAGAGGATTCTCTCCAAATGATTTTTTGTTCTCGACCAACAGATTTTGAGGCAGATGCCATTTACACCTCGTGGGTTGATGACCGTCTTCACTTGTAGCCCTTTTTGTAAATCCTCTTCGTCTGGAGTAAACCCATGGCCTCAAGGTCCCAGAACCACTGGATTCAGTTTGCTTTGGCATTTCCTGTTCGTCATTGCAACTTTTATCCTCGCTTTTGTATTCTTCTTCACGTCCAAAAATCTGTTCGAACAAATTTTGCAACGACGTATGGTTGGATACAAGTGCCATCAGATATGTAAAATAAGAATAGTTCAAAATTGTTGTTAGCTGGAAGTGCATACTATCAATGAGATATACCTATCATGGTTCACAATTGCATTCAAAAAATAGGTAATCTATCATAAGTTCAAAATTATGTGTTCTAAAAAATGAATAAATAATAGTTTATGAATCCATCGTAAAGTTCAATACTATCGACATAAGGAGAAGAGGTTAGATGAGTTGGGAGAGGAGTTCAAGCACATATAGAAACATGTAAATAAGCGAGCAGTACCTGACAACCATGGGCCTTCTTGCGCGAGAGGATTCTCTTGCTTTGTGGAGCAAGTTTCAGATATTTGTGATATTTCCGGGCAAGGCGTTTCTTCATTTTCCTGGAAACGTATTTGCTTCTTTTGCCTCCTCTCAGACGTTTTCTAGCTTCGTCAGCCTCTTCTACTTTTGACATCAATGCTGGATCGTTAGACTTGGATAAAATCCTAAGTTTTGTACCATTTGCATCAATATACACTGGACCTACATCACCGACATCTTTGGAATATACTGGAGACACCCTATTTTTCCTCACTTCACTGGAGGTCTCAATGTTCTCGGTGGCCTCGATAGGCAAGTTTGAAGCTTTGGCTCCGGTTCTACCATTTCTTTGATCAAGCTCTTCCAGTGTGCATCGTTGAGCTGTAGCATAAATATCCACCATCAACTTTGTTTTCCTGGGCTTGAATCTATGCCTAGTGAGCCTAGAATTGGTCGCGCACGTAGGTGCTGGCTCCACAGAAAGGCATTGATCAATGTGGGCATTCAATGTAGTGTTTGATGAGGACGAGAAAGTTTTGCAAACAGGGCAAACTTTGGATGCCATTGCTTCTGATGCTGCAGTACAGTTGGAAGCAATATCTTCTGACGAGTTCCGATCAGAGTTGCCACCAAATTTTACTATCAGTCTGCACTTCTTACCCGAGGGTCGATGGGCGCTTTGGGTTTTCTGGGTCACAGGAAGATCTGCGGCTTCAACTTCAACTGAAGCTTTAAACAAACTTCCAGTCTGTGGCAATGGACTAGAGTGCCTGAGAGCAGGAACTGACTCTATCTCGCATTGAGACACTGTCGTTGTTGAGGAAGGGAAATTTTCCTCCAGAGATCTGCATGAATTTGTGTCTAAGCAACCTTCTGCAAGCTTACTACTTAATTGAGTATCGTAGCATGAATCTAGTGTCCCGTGAGTATCTTGTCTTGAAGGCTCCTTATCAAAATTGTTTGTCTCGTGAGAATTAAGGGAATCAGTTTCAACCGCACAAAGATTGGAGGCTTGGTCCCTTACAGTATCAAGAGGCTGAAATGGTGGCAACACATCTTTTACACCATGCTTGAAACACAGTTGCAGGTTTTTCAGGGAAAAAGGCCAATTCTTCTTGACATCCTTGCTCCGTGATGTGAATACATAATGCCTGCAGAGCAGCATCAATGATTATATCAATGATCAGTGGCAGAAGGCACACAGGTATACAAATATCAAAATTGAATAGCCATAACCCAAGAATTGAGCTAAGATACATAAAAAGGAGTGGAGAACTGAATTGAAATCGCCAATGAACAACTTCATTTGAGAAAGAGAACCATATTTGATTTTATGAAACTCCATATTAGTGGGTATACAAACAATACTCTTGCGACAATAAGATTCCGAGAATCTAGTGAAGGGGGAGAAGACCGTGCATAGATAGCTTGTTAACCTGAAACAGCATGAAATCACAAGCAATATTGATAAAAAAAAAAAAAGGTAAGAGCAAGTGAAGAAGAAGTAGAAGAAGAAGAAGGTGCTTGGGTGCCATGAGAAGGGAAAGCAAGCCAAAGCAACAAAGAATGGGAACAACGAAACAGTGCTATCTTGAATACGGCCCCATGTCGAACTGCTCAGAGCCACAGGATCATAAGGGAAGATGAAAAATATAATGGATCTGATAAAACATCCTAAAAACAGACTAGACGACTTTGAGATCATTGTGAGAAAAATACAAAAAAGAGAAAGCTGTTAGTGCGTAATAGTGGATGGCGAAGGAAACAAAACGAAAACACAGTTGCTAGCCAGCCCAAAACAACCCTGGACTAGCTAAGACGAAGAGAAGGAGGGATGGATTACCTTATGGAGAAATTGGGAAGATCGAGGGATGGGTTGGGCAGATCTAGCTCTGGCAAGAGAAGCTTGTTGAGAGAAGGAGAAAACCTCTGATCAGTCTCATCACTACAAGTACTATTCAGCTGTGGAAATTTGCAAGGACATGAAAGATCTGATACTGGAGGGTTTTCAATGGATAACATCTGATGCAAAGCTTCTGTCTTCTTGTGCTGTTGTTTCTCCAATATTCACAAGCTTCTTCAGTTCTACTAGTACCACCAGCACAGCCGCACCCACTATCTCTTCCACCTCTTCCACTTTCACAACTACTGGGCCTTCTTATCTTTAATTTCTTAGCCTTCAGCATATATATATATACACGATAACTAAACCTTTCTCAACTCTCTCGCCCTCTACTACTTCAATCAAACGCCAACACAGTCGCAGACAGCACGTACATAAACTTCCAGCCAGCTGCTATTAAGAACAAGTTTTTATCGTCTATCTATTTCCCTAATGGCAGAAAACAAGATCAACCAACCTTCAGCCGGATCTTCATCGCATTCGCCTGCAATAGACATGTTAAAGTCATCAGAAGGTTATAATTTTGAGGAATGAATTAGAACACACAAGAAGATGATTGCAAACATTTTCTACTAAAACGTTATTTTATGTGAGATGGAGAATGAATGAGTGAAACTGAAGCATGTAGCTTTGGATTGATCAAGCAAGCAAAGCACAAATTAACGAGAAACCCACGAGCAGATGATGAAGCTTGTAGCATTATTTTATGTGGAAGCACCCCAAAAGGCAGTAAGAGTTTGAGACAACAATACCCAAGACAAAGAGATATCAAATCTTGACAAAGGGGATCGTATGCTTGCATAGAATAATGAAAGAAAGAGAGAGAGAAAGACTAAAAGGGAACAGTAGTAATAGAAGCAAGAATTTCCAAATCTTAAGCACAATAATCAGATGGGAAAGAGAACGGGCAAAAACAGTAAGCAATCAAAGGAGCAAACAGTCAAATGAACAGACTTTGCAAGAATAAGGAGTGAGGACTGAGACGGAGTGAAGGAAACCTAATTGAATCTGTGTTGTCATCACATCACATGATGATCATTTAAGGATGTGAAGATTTGAGGAAGAACTAGAAAGAGTAACGTAATTAAGGAAAACAAAGAGAAAAATGTGAAACCCTTAGGGTGTTATTACTGGTATGAATCAATGTAAACAAAGGCAAAGCGGAAGACTGAGAGTCGACATTTGAACAGACTGACTTACCGACCGACCAGACCCAACATTCGTTTCAAAGTCTAAACAAAACTTTGAAAAGTAAACTAAGAAAATTCGATGAAACTCAGAGAAAGGGAAGGAACAGATCTGCTTCATGGACGTTTAGTGCTGTTGATTAAAAGAGAAAATTCAAAGTACAAAAACTCAGGACAGAATGGATAAGTTTGAACAAAACTTACAGAAAAAGGAGGAGGAGGAGGAGGAGGAGAAAAAGCATTAACTTGGTCTTTGAGAGGAATAGAAAGAAATGAAGAAAGAAAAAAGAGCAGAGGAGAGAAGAAAGAACGGAGAAAGAAAGAGCACCACTCACACACACATCAAAAGGGTATCAGCTTCTCTTTCTTTCTCCTGCTATTTTCCCTATCTATCTCTACTCTACTCTACCTGTACAAAACAAAAACTAAAGAGAACCATATCTTATATTTATTAAAAATTTCAACTCAGAATAATAATAACAGGGGAAAAAAGGTTATATATTTTCTTTAAGCTTTAATTTATATTCATAAAATCCTTATAATTTGCTGATCAAGTATTCTGAAAAAAAAAAAACAAGTAATTAAAAAATGGGGAGAAAAAGACAAAACATGTTTAAGGGAAAGGGAGATGTCCCGTCCATCCTATTCCTATACCTACCTGCCCCTACCACATTTTACTATGTTCTGTCTCTTTTCTTATTTTCTTTTTCTAAATAATAAAGAAGAACAATTATTATTTACATTACTAATAAGTGGGGCCGTGAAATATCATTCTTATCCCAACAATTCAAACATTGCGTATTAATTATATGATATACATGTCTCGCTGCTACTTCTTACACCGTATCCTACACGACAAACACGTCACCGTTTATTTTTAGCCACCTTTTCTTGTCTCTGTACATATCCATTTACATCTACGCCTACTTATTCATACCTCTCCATTGAAGGACCCACACCCCACCTTCACCACTCTTCTCGCTATCTTCAACACGCCCTTCATCCTTGAGTCGGCTCAATTTCCTTTTTATTTTCATTTTCGTGTACAAGTTAAATATATTTAATTGAGTTATTAATTATAAATTATAAATTTTTATATTTTTTAAATATTTTTTATTTTTTTATTTTTTAAACTTCTTGGATTAGTTCAAAGAAGTAACCATTTTATAATATAAACAAACTATACTACGACTAAATTTCAACTTCATATCAATTTATTCTGATAGGAAAAATCAAAATTTTTTAATTTAGAAGTTTTTTTACCCAATTTGAAAAATATAGTTAATTGAAGCTGGTCCTAATTTTTAGTTCATTGTTAGTATAAAATTTACAGTTAACTTTTTTCTCGATTCATGAAGGTATGATTTAAGATTATTTATTTAGGACTTGTTTGATTTAAGTATAAAATTAACATTTTAATTTGTTTTAAAATATACTTGAATAATTTAGTAATATCACAAAGTTAAAAATGACTCAAATTAAATTATTTAAATTTTATTATACGTTGATGGCTCATAATTCCTTATGCAACAGAAACTATAATTATCCTTAATTTCATGCTTCAAAACTTAACCACAAAGATAGAAATGACTCAAATTAAAATATTTAAATTTTATTACAAGTTAATGACTCATAATCCCTAAAGAAATAACTAGTAAAACTATCCTTAATTCCATTTTTCAAAACTTAGAACTTTTATGAGGTGATAATTATGTGAAGAATGCTTATTTGGAAAAGAGATTGGATATTCAAATATTCAAATATTCAAAATGACAGTTCTCCAAATGTTGATACAATTTTTTTAAAAAATTTTCTTTTATTAATTTGTGTCCCATTGTGCTTATTTTATTTTAGGCAAAAAAATATTTTATCTGATCTCAATATCTCATAACATCCTTCAAATATTAAAATTAAATACGAATGTCTAATTAAAACTTAATATCTTTATTTAATATAAATATTGGATGTTTATATCAATTAAAAAATCATCCCATAAAATTATATTTATTTATTTATTAGATTTAAAAAATTGATTATGATAATTATGAACATACAAAAATTATGTTTCGACAAGTCAATGCAACGGATTGCAAAAAAAATCAAAATCTTCTCCTTTACTTGCCAATTAAGATACCCTTTTTCATCTCAATTTAAACTCTTTTGTCAGAAAATAGATAGTGAAGAATTATCTGACTTCTTTGTGCTCGTCAAGATGAAGGTGAAGAGAGAATTGATGAAACTATCAAATTTGGCACCGGAAGAAGTTGAATGTTTCATCTTCTTTAAATTCTCTTCAAATCTCGGAGTGCTATCTACAGTGTGTAATAGCATTTATAAATCATATGGAAGTCCCTTTATTCATATAATATGGTCTTCTTGTCATTTGTTTTCCCTATATATATTTTTTCTTTCTTCTTTTAATGGAAGATAGTGGATAGATAAAGGGTACCTTAGTCGGAGAGGAGATAGGGAAAGTCTCGACCAGCTGCCCCAGTGATGCCCACAATGGTGAAAGAAAAGGCACTTTCTTAAAGGGACGTGTGAATTTTGAAAGGTAAAGTAAATTAGAGTATAGGTTTAAGAGAGGGTTTGGTGGAAAAAGAAAGGTTTGAATTTGATAGTAAGACGTCTAGAAACTACTACTTCTTAAAAGGGAGTTAGAGTGAAAGACATATTTGATTTTTATCTCACCACAGCAAAAAAAAAAAGAAAAAAAAAAGACTTTAAGCAACAACAAACTTACAACAATTTTAAAAAATATTGTTCAAAATTAGTATATTGTAACAATTTTTAAAATGTCACTTTTAACAATATTAAAAAGTAATAATAAAAGTAATATGATGCCATATATTCAAAAAGGCAATAAAATTAGACAAATTGTTGCATTTAGTTTTTCTATGTGTAACAATTAAAATTGTTACTATTTAAAATAACTTTAACTAATAATTAAAGTGTTGTTATTTTATATGGTTCCATTACCTTTAACATTTAAATAATTTTGGTATCATTATGTTCTTTTAATATTACTATAATTTATTTTATTTTTATAAACTAATATTTGAGATACTTTGAATAAGAAAAATTAGATATTTTCAAAATTTGAGGACATTCTTTATTTTATTTTATTTTCTCAAATTAATTTCTAAGACAATTTAAATTTTTTTTGGATATTTTTAAATATTTGTAAATTTAATTAGTAAATCATGTATAGCCCAGTTATATAAACAAATAAACCCTCTTAATTTTTAAAGGCCGACCTTCTGAATCAGCTGAAGTATCTTAAGGCCGAACTTGCACTCCTTTGCACCGCTAAGTCGTTGTCGGTGCTCCAAACAAACTTTTCAAGATGTATACTCTCTTTGTCCCTATTTTATATGAATGTAAATTATGTATTTTTGAATGCATAACCTTAATTTGAATTCCTTTTTTATGCTTTGATGTCTGTTCTATGCATTAATTTGATTTTTCTTTATGGGATTTACATTTTAATCTAGTGATGTTGCCTAAATTTTTTAAGAGGATATTTTGGAGATATATATATATATATATATAGATGTAAATCTATGATTCTTTTTCATTATAAAAATTGATTTATGGTTATTTTAAAGAAATGAAAAAGAGGAACTTACACGGGTCTTTTGGTTTGTTGATAGCAGCAAGATCATGAGATTGTCAATTACACGAGTGTTGACCGTAATTTCTCAGAAGCAAAAGGCCGTATTGAGGAAGGCATATAAGAACAAGAGATTCTTACCACTTGATCTTCGTCCCAAGGAGGCCAGAGCCATTCACAAGAGGCTTACCATGTATCAGGTACTACTGTTTTTGAGTGAAATGCTTCCCAAATGGTGTTTGTTTAATGTTAGTATTTCAAGTTGATTAGGAATAGATATTTTATATAGACTGGATAAGAAGCTAGTTGTTATACAAGAAATTCTTGTCTAGTTGTTATACAAGATATAACTTATAATTCAGTGCCTTCAATTTCGTTGAGAGATAATGTCCTTTTTTGTCTTTAATTTGACTTACCAATTGCATTTGGACATAATGGCTGAGGAGGTTATAAAATACGAGGAAGAAGCAAGAATGACGAGAGAAGAAAATATTCGGTGAGACTGTGTAGCCGAAAAAAATTAGAATATGCTAGCAAGAAATTGATAAGTTAAGCTGAGGATTTGAGACTCTGCAAAATTCTTATAGATAAACGTAGATAGTTGTAATATTCTACTATACAAGACTACAAAAACAAGTGAATAGAAGGACTAATATTGTGGGTTTCATAAGTATTTTAAATATAATATACATTAATATATTTTGACTATTAGATTTTAGATATAATCAGTACTTTTAGTACTATTTATTATTGTATTTATTAACATTAATATATATATGATTTTTTTATTATTCAATAATCATAGGGGTTGATTTTTATATTAATATAACGTTACTAATGAAACGATAAATTATATTTTTTTTTGAGTATATATCGTTATCTAAACAAAATCAATTCATTATTTTATAAAGAGAGTCAATCTGTTGTACATTTATTTGACATTGTTTCTATAATTTTGAACTATTTTGTTGCATTAGTTAAAATTTAAAGTAATATTATTTATTTCGTTATTTAATTAAAAAAAACCTTATATTTATAGTTATGTCATTTTATTTAACGACATGAATTCTGTTGCTTTAATAAAAATATAACGATAATTATAATTTTAATTACGATTTTACTTATTGTTTAAAACTCTTTTTGCCATAATGAATTTAATTTTTAATTTTTATTTTCAAAATTCTGATAATAATGCCAAACAAACTCTTCGTTTGTTTTGAAGAATGAAAATAAAAATAATACATAAAGGAAATCAGGTGTTAAAAAATTCCTCTTTTTTATAACGCTTTCTCATATTGTTAGTTACATTTTAAGGTCCACAATATGACTATTAACATTGAAAATTTTTTTAAAGAGCAGTGAACTTAAAAGGAAATTACAATTTATTCCACACACGTGCAGATTCATAGGCGTGCAAGGATCGTCCAAGTGAAAACCGCAAATACGCAATGGAGTAAAAGCTATCGTAGATGCATGATCCATAAACGGAAATTTTTTTTTTTATTATTTTAATAATTTTTTAATGATTATTAAGATTAATATTATTAAATTATTTATTAATATATAAAATATTTTAACAATATCAATTTCGATGATAATAAATAAATGATTTATAAAAAGTGATTATCTCATCATAAATATATTTTTTTCAAAAAATAAATCAATCATTAAAATAAAGCCAACAAGTCAATACAATCAGTCAACAACCAGTACTCTCGAATGACAAAAGCGGAGGGCCAAACGAAAACAAAAGCAATTAGAAACAACTAACCACCAACACAATTAAAAGTAGGAGAGAACTAAAATCAACAAGGCCAAGAAATCAAACCAAGAGAAGCAAAGCAGCTTGGCACCATAAATATATTGCTCGTACAATATGACGGCCATTATTATTAAGTAGGTAAATGTTGAACAGATGTACTCTTACGTAGGAGAGAGTGATTACATGTACTTTTATTTAGCTGAACGAAACAGTTTCATTTTCAATTGCTTGTATCTAAAAGAATGAAAGCTACCAGCAGCATGCAATATTCCTATTTATTTTCGTTATGGTCCATCATCTTATTCTTATTTATTTATTCCACCACCTTAATAGTTACAGTTGAGGATTTCAGGTCTTCAAGTTTTTGCTTATTGCAGTAGTCTCATCAATTTGTACTCTAAATTAATATTATCATCATCATATTAGTACGTTCACTACGAACAAAACCATCTCTAATTAAGATGGTTGTGTCAGTATGGTCCTCCTGCTCTAATCAAAGCTTCTTGGACAGAGACAAATCCTAATAAAAAGGTTAAATTTTGTCGATTGTACCATGTAAGAAGTCCTTTCTCTACTTAACGTCTGAGTTTTTGGTTCTTTTAATACTACTACTTTTGTTCAAATTATTGAAGATGGCTGGTGCATGTGAGATTATTGTCTCAAATATCGATGTATAAAAGATCTACCCAAACCAGGGGGGAGATTATTGTGAACTCACTCCCAATTAAGTACCCCAAAAAAGGACATGTATCAAGAGCCGACTATAAAATAAAATAAAGCAGTCATCATATCTAGTACCACCTATGGAGGCGCCATGTCCTTTGTCAGGATCAAAAATCAAAACTAAAGCCAATGGAGGGTTGCGATTGCATAGAGAATCCCATGAACAATAATAAGCATACCAACGTCCTTGCAGGTTTATCGCATATCAAAAGAGCTTTTCGTACTCCATTGGTGTCGGCTGCTTCCACATTCTGCAAAATTTTATTTAGTGGCAGTCGATCACAGAATCAATTGACAACTGTATAGATGACTAGAATTTGTGCATATTATAGTTGTTTTGGTATTCCTGTAAGCCTTGCACCTCTGTGGACTAATGTCTGAGTCGGAGCATGAAGCCTAAGATAAGATGATAACAGTGACAAAGAGTAAGAGTGATGATTATTCCAAAATGCATGAGGTGTGATGTGAAACAGCAAAATTTGAAAAACCGACCAACCCCAAGTAAAAAAGTCATTAACTAGCTTTTCCAAAATGATTACTTCGTCTGAGTGACTAACATGTGCGAAACACATTCCCAAGTATACCACAATCAAATATCAACAGACTTGTTGCGAGATTTTGTATGTCGCTGAACTATTAACATAAACAGTCACTCGATTATAGGATTAGTCATTAATGGAAGCACGAGTTAATCAAAAACATGCATTTAAATAATCAACTGAAAGGTTCAAACATAAGCTCCAGAAACTATAACAAGAAAATGATCCGCTTACTCAATGGTATCTCTCTAGGTGACATGTCTATCGAGTCATCACCACCAAAATTTCTCTGACAAGATGGACAACATAAAGTAAATTATCGATTAATCACATAAGGGGAATGCATTCGGGTGGCAATTTACTGCTACCAAATAATGTAGGAGCATAGAAAACAAATGTCACATATGCCACGAGTCATCCAAGTATGATCAGACATTCAAGGACAGCAGGATATGAAGAAACAAATTTGAATAGAGTGAGCATAACTACCCTGCAACACACCCCAGAAAATCATGTAAAAAAAAAAACCAATTTCTTTGATACCTCAGCATTATCAAGACTCATCTCATTCTGCAATGCTGTGATGTCTTCTGATACTGACTTACGATTTGGAAAAGTAGCTAGGAATTCTGAGATCATAAGACCAACGTAATTGTCTTGAACATCAGCAATGCCACCGGCATTCTATAGATCCTGGATGTAAAAATAAAATATGGGGTCAACCAGAAAAGTCCAAGGTAAAGAAAACATGCAACGTATAGATGCTAGCAGGCTATTTGCCATCATCTAATGTACATCAAAGGTATGAAACGTAATAGGAAAAACTGCCAGAGAGGTTGGATAATCAATCCCTGCTAAAGAAAACACTGCAGTCAAAATTTCCAAATTAACTAAAATTAAAGAAGAGGACCCATGATTGCTTGAAAAATTATGGTTCCCATCATCTCGTGGTGCATCTACTCTTATTACCTGCTTAATCTTAGTCCAACATTCTTTATATTAATAGTAGAGTCTGAAACAGATTTCAAAGTCTTATCCAAAATTGAGCTTCCCAGACCACTCAACTTCCCTCTTCTTGAACCTTTAGACCCAAATGTCTAATAACTATGAAGAAGCATGTATTCTCTTTTGATACTATCAAAATGGACCTCTTTACGGGTTTCGAACTTTTCTTCAAATACAGGAAAGTCAGAAATCCTAGACATACTGAAGGATTTATCCACAAGATCAAAGGTAGAATTTGATCCTTCCTTTTCATTGACTAGCGCATTAGGAACAACCGAGTTCTTTGACTTTGTTATGCTGACAACTCCAGTTAGGGCTGGTGCTTCTGATTGAGAATTACACGAACAAGGTAGAGAAGTTATTGGGTTTGCAAGGATATGACATTTTAACTCCGAACATTTGGCTTCTAGCTTCAACTGGAGTTCGCTAGAAGTGGAAGAAGTCACAAGAAGCTCCGTCAAGAACAAAACCACTAAAAGCATCACCATCCATTGCGCAGGCACGAGAAATATCCATGTCAGAAATCAACAAATACCAAATTGAATCTCCAGTACTAAAACAAGGTCTAACTTCTCGGAATACACGAACCAATGCAGCCAATATATACTTCTCCGACTGCTACAAATCCTCCAAAATAATAAAATAGTGCAAATTTTTATGTTAATACTAATTTTATTAAATTTATTTTTAAAAATAAAAATATATAAAATTAAAAAATTGCTTTAACTATCCAAAATCTCTTATTACTCTCTTATTACTCTAGATATAAAATTCCCTAAATTACAAAAGTGCCTATTTAAGCCATCTCCAACCTATTCCTTTAAAATAGATGAAACTTTTTTTTTATTTTAGAGATCTTACAGTGTTTTTAATTTCAATCCACAACTTTATTTTTCACAAAAAAAAAATTCTCAGCATATTCTTTTTTACTTTTCATTAATAATTATTAAAATTATTTTATAAAATTAATTCAACTTTACCTTTTTTCATATATTTCTATTCATAATATTATTATTGTTATATTTTTATGTTACTAAATAATAATTAATAAATAATA
>JAOXYD010000136.1:24253188-24269266 GCA_028565735.1 Pinacopodium congolense | reverse complement strand
GGTCGGGTTATCGGGTCGAGTCAATTTTTGACATCCCTACTTGCCATTGGTGGGATGGGTTTTGGCCAAATCTGGCAAAACCAGATCTGAGTCTTTTGATTGATGAAAATAAGGCATAAGATAAATTGGTGGTAGAGGCGTGAGCAACCCAGAAGCAACAGAGGAGCTAGGCTAAAAAAAAGAAAACTAAGGGGATATTTGATGTGACTTCTGTTTTTTATTTTAGTTTCTTATTTTTTTAAATATAAAAATAAAAAATAATATAAAAATTGAAAAGAATAATACACTAATACAGTATAAAAATTGAGGATAACAACACAAAAACTAAGGATAACACATAAAAACCAATATAAATATACAAAAATTACAATTAAAACTCATAACCAACAACAATATTAAACAAAACTTTTGCCTTGAGACATAAATGCAGCCCAAGAGGTTGCACCTCTTGGTACTAATGCATACGCCCCACAACCTTCTTCTTTTTTTTTTTTAATTTTTAATGTAAACTTGTTTTAAAACTGGTTAAGTTAATTTTTTAATATGACTAAGATTTAATTAATTTAAATTTATAATAAATTAAGAATTTTTTTAATTTTTGAAAAAAATATTTGAAAAAGATTTTATTATTAGGAATAAATATGAAATTTAATTTAATTTTTCAAGGGTTAATTAATTAAATTAAATTAAATATCAAATCAATAATTATAATCAAGTAAAGTACTCAAGTCATTTTTTATAATTAGATTAATTTAGAAGAATTAATATAATAAGATTATATTAATTAAAATGCGACCTAAAAAATTTTAAATCCTTCTTAAAATATTAAGTACATGTTTTGAACATGATAATTGCCTTCTATTGTTATAGGATTAAATTAGAGTTTTATTTATTTTTAGGTTTGTTAAGTGAATTCAAGACCTCTTTCATCCAAATATGTTTAGTAATATAACAATGAGTCATACATAACTAAATTTATATGATTTAAATGAATAAACTCATGATTATATTAATTTAGAGATAGGGTTAGGAATAACATATAAGATATATTTTAACAAAACGTTTTCACCTAATGAATTTAGAAATCATATAAGATGATGTTAACCCTATGGAACCCAAGAGGGGGTGAATTGGGTGTTTAAAAATTTTTGCGGAATTAAAATACTTTAAACACCTTTGACCAATTTTAAATATATACAATCTCTATACCAAAATTCAACCTAAAATGAAAGACAAACTTTATGCCAATATCAAGCAATAATAAAGTAAACACAAATGCACAAATATAAAAAAAGTTAGGGAAGCGGTGAACACTAAGATTTATAGAGATTCGCCTACCCCAAAGATAGACTATGTCCTCTCTCCAACTACTTGTTGAAAATTCACTAACAGCAATCTTGGTTAAAGGTCAAAAGGAACCTTTACAATAATCTTGATTCAAGGCCAAGAGGAACCTTTACACAATTTTATTATAAGTCAAGAGGAACCTAGCACAATTTTGATTACAAGGGTCAAGAGGAACCCAATCCAATCTTGTTCTAAGGTCAAGAGGAAGCTATATCAATCTTACTTAAAAGGGTAAAGAGGAACCTATATCAATCTTACTTAAAAGGGTAAAGAGTAGCACGTACAACAATCTTTTTATAGCAAAGAGAAGCCTTACAACTATAACCAGATTTTATAATTTTTGTCCTACAAGGAAAGCCCCTAAATCAAGCTCCCTTAAGCTTTAACCCAAGCTTATATATCTTATGACACCTTTGATCAAAATCAACACAAGATAAGGGTTCAAATGCAACAAATGCAATATGAAATGTTCAATGCACAATTAAGGCCTAAACCAATCCAATTCACAAACAAGGATTAACAGGATCCAAATCTTCTTTATCCTAGGTGAAGAGCAACCTACCAAATCTATTTTAAAGGCAAAGAGCAGCCTATACTACAATCAAAAATTAACATAAATTAATTCCCCCAAAATATGTTACTAAATATACCTTCAATGGTGTTTCACTAAAGCACAATTAATAAAACCAATTCTGAAAATTCTAAAGGTAAACCAAAATTATAACTAGCCTCCTAGCACTTCAATATGTCATTAACAATCAGATTTAATCATCAAAAACGTGATTATTGCATACAAATTTCAGGTTAAACACTTCAACACAAAATTTGTTAAAACATGCAGTCTTAAAGTTCTAGCTTATAACCATACGAATTTAATCACTAAAACGATGCAAATTAAATGCAATAAACCTACTACCACATCAATCTATGTATTAACAATAAATTGCAATAGCAAACACTATTTTAGCACATCAATTGAATAATCAAAATCAAGCATAAAGCTAGAATGCTTAAACCTGGATAGCTTTGAGCAACCTGTAAAAATTAAGCTAAAAAAATAATATACTCATTCAAAAATTGAAACAAAAATACTAGCACAATCCTAAGACCTTAAAAAAACTAAAAACATCAAATTTTCACTTCTAAAAACTGATTAAAACTCAAAATTGAAGCCAATAAAGAAGATGTATAGAAAACATGTCAGTTTGGACAGTTTTGAGTAGTTTGAGTGCTTACAAATTGAAGTAAAAGATCCTATGCACTCTTGAGACCTTAAGAAAAATGTGTATGATAATTTTAAATCAATAAAAATGGTTTTGCTAGATTAAAATTGAAGAACACAGAAGTTCAGAAAAGTTTAACTAAAATAGAGATAATTTTGGTATGTTGACTTTTAAAGCTCAAAACTAATGAAATAATGAATAAAAAATTTAACTAAAACCCTTCTGAGATTCGTCTAGGTATAAAATAGCAGAAAACACCAATTTTTTAACACAGAAAATTGATTTAAAACACGAAAATATGGATTGAATGAAAACTGTAAAGAAAACAAAGAGAGCTTTGAATATTTACTAGATTTGATCTTTGTAATGTTGTTTTTAGAGAATTTAAACTTGTTAAATCTGTTTAGGAATCATATATATAGTGTTGGGAGAGGTTTGGAGTCATTAGAAACAAAAACTAATCGTTTTGGAGGTTAAAAAGTTGTTAAGCTCGGAACAGGAAACTAGCCATTAGAGTCTAAATGATCAACGACGCCCTTTGGGCTGATCAATGGCACTGTTGTTCCAAGAACAGCTCACCGTTGATGGCTTCTAGAAACTAGGGTATAAAAGCACCTTCTGGACTCGACAACGACGTCATTTATCAGATAAACAGGCCGTCGTTATGCCTCCATAAAACAAGATAAATACTCCAAACCAACTTCAAAACTTTTCAAAAAAACTTCCTATCATTAATTAAGACTTTAAACAAGTTTTAAAACATAATTCAAGGCTGTTTAAATCATCAAAACATTTTAGTTAATTCAGAATATAAGAATTGCCTTGATTATGAAAACTTTTCATTTTAACCAAGTTGAAAACCTTTTCAATTAATTCATAAACCTTTCATAATCCAAAATTCATAACACAAAGATATTCAAACAAATTCAGACATACATAAACAACTTCAAGCAACAATTTAATTAACTTAAACACATCAAACACATTAAAACAATCCATGTTGCATAAACTCATCAATGATTAGCCTATATGTCACCTAATTCAATTTCTAATATACTAAGGCCATAATCAAATCAAGTTAATCATTAAAACCACAATTCAACTCTTATATGCCTATATGCAAATGTGAGAGCCCTTTTTCAAGCATTGATTAAGATCAAGTTTAGGACACTTACACTTTAAGCCCTTGTCCTAAACTTTTTCTAAACTACTTGATTTTCAAACTTCTCTTGATCTTCAAGCTTAATCATCACTTGAGCTTTATCATTTGATCTTTCATCTTCAAGCTCTTGATCATCTAATGCTTGAGTTCTTCTACTTTAGGCTCCACATATATGCTCTTACACTTTACACATCAACCTATCTTATAAACATCAAACACTTAAATATTAATAATAATAATGATTTGTCATCATCAAAATAATTGATTGGAACCACCTTGGTTCAATAGAGGTGGTGAACAAATTCAGCACTGCCTATGACAGGCATAGTCGGAGGGGTGGACATACAGCTTTTATCTGAAAGCAGCTTGCTGAAACATGGCAATTTTTGCTTACTTGTTAACCACTGAATAATTGTGAACTGTTGTTTTCTTTTCAATGTGCATAGCCACAAGATAGTATAGGAATTAAATTTTCTAGAAAATGAAAATCCTGAACAGAAAATTTTCTTATAGTCTGGTTGCTTCTTTTTATTTGGCTTCACAAATTATGCTCTGTCGACTACATGGAGTCCTGGTGTTACATCTGTCATGACCATCAATTATTTATCGGCATAGCTTGCAAGCTGTTACAAATTCCAAAGGAAAGGCCATCGCACTTCAAATTCGTAGATTCTTTTTTTGTATGATTAAAATTTGATCAAGGGGTTTTGGATTTGGCTGAAGGACACAGAATTTTGTTCTTGCCCTTTTCAGTTAGAATGACATAATTTAAGGTTGCGGTGCAGGAATTAGAAACAGAATAGGTTTGCAAATTACTCCTCAGACTTTGAAACTAAGAATCACTTAGATGGGCTTGAGTACTCCTCGGTTGCTCGAGCCTTGTAATTTAAAATTGAAATTTGGATTTGTAAATATTAATCTGAGTCTTTGTTCTTTGCATTGCGAAACAATAAGAAATTTCTAATTCTTCACCTAATCTTAAAATGTCCATAAGTGGTACTTCTGATGGAATTACATGAAATAAACGCAACCTTAGAAATAACCAATACACTTTTCGAATTCTAATGAAGAAACAATAAACAGAATCTTTGAAGTTTCTCTGTAAAAGGAATGTACATACTCGTATAAAGCCAATGTCGAATTAATCCTAGCACAATAGACGCCTTTGGTAGGTAATAATGAATTCTAAATAAGGACAAACTCAAAATTAACTTGCTACCATTCAAAGTGTATAACAAAAATTTTTACTTGAAGAAATTAAATAGTGCAGTCTCTGTACATGGAGACTGCAACATTAAGACTAAGGGAAGTTGAGTTGTGGATTATGATTTTTTATTGTGGTTGTTGTATTTTTGTATTAGTTATTGTACTTTCTTTATCGATTTTTGTATTGTATTAGTTTGTTTTCTTTTTTTATTTATGTATTTAAAAAAATAAGAAATCAAAACTAAAAATTAAAACTGAAGTAAACATGATCTAAACTAATTACCTTTCCCAATCTTCACATCAAGCAAAGAGTTGGGACATATGCCCTTTCTCTTTAGCTTCTCCTAGAGGGTTGTCATTTATAATTATGACGTACCAATTTTCATATCCATCCCTATTGAGGCCATGTTTCTTTTAAATAAACAGCACTCAGACTTCTAACATATTGGGCAACTGAAATAAAGAGTTAAAACAAATGCAGATTCATAACAAATGCAGGCTAAAACCACAACAGCTGGCTACAAATGCAGGTTCATAACAAATATAGGCTAAAAACCCAAAGGTAACTAAGAGCGTGTGATTTTGTTTTAACTGTAATTTTTAGTTGAAATTATTATATTTTTATATTAAATTTTATAAATTTTTATATGTATTTTTTAATTTTTATATTATAATAGTGTGTTATTTTTTTATTTCTGTAATATTTACTTCGATTTTTATGTTTAGAAAAATTAAAAATTAAAACTAAAAATCAAATCAAAAACAAAGTTATAGGAATGAATATAAGAGATTTGGTGGCCTAACACACGAAACTATGATTTATTTATTAAAGAATGATGTACGGAATTCACAATGCCAAAAGTATTATTATTTATACCGGTTCGTTAAGCCACACAACTCAAGTAATTTTTTTATCGATATGCAGTCATATTGCAAAAGTAATGAGGTAAATAGTCAAACTGATTTCAAATAGAAAGTTCAGATTTTGAGATGAGAATCCCATCATTATCTGCATATAACCATTCCCCTTCTTGGATTAAGGTGCCTGCAATATGCACCGCAACATGCTTTTCGCCAATGCCCTTCTTGTTGGATTTCATGGGATGTGTTGCCAAGGCTCTAACCCCAATGTCACAACCATTGATCTCATCCACATCTCTAATGCAGCCATTAACTAAAATACCAGCCCATCCCATATTCTGAGCCAACTGTGCTAAGTTGCCTCCAAACAAAGCGCATCTCATGCTTCCGCCTCCGTCAATCACCAAAACTCTTCCTTCACCTCTACTTTCAAGGGCCTCCCTAACCAACACATGGTCTTCGAACACTTTAAGCGTAAGAACGGGTCCTGAAAAAGCACGGCTTTGACCATACGACTTAAAAATTGGATGCAAAACCCTCAATTCTCCACCTTAAACTTCCTATAGGAAACTACATTATTATAGGCCTGCTAAAAACTAATTCTTCTCTACAACGATTACATGCTAAAATAGATCAAAAGAACCTTGCTTCGGGTTATAATGGGGTTAGGGTTAAGGTGGGTCAACAAAGGTTAAAGGGTTCATTATAAGCATTCATAAAGTATCAAGTCCACAAAGGAATGACAAAGATAAACAAATGAATGACACTACTACTCTGAACTTATTAATGTTACTAAATGTTATCCTTTCACTTTTCTCTTTTTTCTTCTCTTTTTTGTTTTCATTCTTTTTGTTTTCTTTTTTTTTGAACAATAATAAAAAAATAATAAATAAAATAGTAGCTAAATGAAATGTACCCAAAGGGTAGCAATATTGCTAAACTCATCTCATAAAAAAATGTAGCTAAAAATCTCAACTAGTGCATTACTTAATACTCTACTAAGTATGTAAATGGTTAGGTTAATGGGGTTTTGGGTTTTAAATGAGGTGTTTTCAACAAACAAAGGGGTTAAGGCTCAATGGGGCTAGCAAGAGATAATAAAAGGTAGGTCATTTAAGCTACGGGTTAACACAAAAGGGCCTTAATCATCTCTATTAAACATGCATGCAGTAGACTCAAACTAATTCAAAGTAAGTTTTTAAGGTAATAACCTAAGGAAGCATCATACATACAAAGAAATGAAATGACTATAGATGGAGTCATTTAGGTTCAATCCTTACATTGGCTCAAATGAAAATTCATTATGCATTTCTACACTACCTCATTGCTCAAGTGTCAAGTTCTGAGTAAGCTTATGCAACCAACTACTTTTCATCACTCAACATGGTTCACTCTCTACTCAAGTACCTTAATCCGAGTTCAAGCATGCATTTAATCTCATTCCAACTAGCATGATAGAATCTCATGGCAATACAAACCAAAATGAATTAAGTGTGGATCCATTGCTTACAAAAAAATAACACAAAACAACACCCTAATATGCCTAAAACTTTCATCCTTAATAACAAAATTCAAACAATGCAACACAAATACAACGCATCCTAAAAGACATGCAAGAATGCAAACACAAATGCAACAAATGCAAAGACTACAACTTCCTCATACTTAAATAACACATTGTCCTCAATGTGGAAAATAGAACAACAAAACCCAACAAACACATAACAAAAACGAAACACAAAGAGATTAAGGGTTAGAATGGCTTATGGTGATGTCTGTTAATCTAAGGTGTAGGACATCTTCTTCCACTCTTACTTTTGTCCTCTATCAAGCTAGGATGCACAACAAACCTTCAAGCTTCACCAAGTTATCAAGTTACCTAAACAACAAGAGATCAAAAAGGAAACAAACTAAAGATCAAACAAACGCAAAAACAAACTAAATATGATTAAATTAAACAAAACAACACTAAATACAAAAACAAACAAATTAAAAACAAACATGCTAATTTAAGGTCATTAGCTTGACCCTTGGAATATCAATACTAACCATTGTCAAATGGATGTTTGAGCCCAACAAGAAGTATGTTCAAACTCCATATGGAGCTTGGAGCAACTTCCCTTAATGTAAACTACCAGTCAGCACGATGCTCCAAAGCTTAAGGGGAGTGGAATCGAACTGCTTCATCATCAAAGTCTACTGTCCACTCTCCTTTTTTAACATCTCCCTTCTCTCAAGATGGTCTCTATAGTTGTGTAAATGATAACTGTGGAGGCTCTTCATAATGTTCGACACCTTCAAGCATCAACTGGCTTGGCCACGGCTCATTCTCCAGTTTAGCACTAGGTAGCTCTTCCTTTTCTTCTTCTTTCTCTTCCACTTTATCTTGGCTCTCCATTAGATCATGTTCTTCCATTCCCATGACAACTGTAATTGCTTGTATTTTTTCCCTTAGATTTACTTCGATATTGATTGGTAGGCTACTTACACTATTACAAGACAAAGAATTAGCAAGTTGACCTACCTATACCTCTAAGTTGTGGATGGATGAAGCGTTATTCTAGGTAATTTGATCAAACTTGTCCTCCATTCGCTTCTTATTCTCCTCCATCCTTGCAAACTGAGAGTCCAACACATCTATCATCTTGTCAATCTTACTCTCCATCATATTCACCCAAGTGTCAAAGTGATCTTGTTGAAAATTGGGAGGTTCTTGTATGTATACTTGGCCACCTATATTATTAGTATTCCATAAAAAATATGGGTTGTTTTGCCACCTCGAATAATAATCATTGGAATAAAGATTGTTACCTCTTGGTTGCTCAAATCCTCATGACTCCATTCATGTCATAGTTGTCCTACCCATATAGTTCATAATGAAATTGCACAGGTCTAATAAAAGAGGAAGATGTACCTTGTAAATTGCTTAATTGCTCATTAAGGGTTGAAAGTTGTGCTTGAAGAGCTGTCACGATGTCAAATGGAATCATCGCCTCTTGTTCCTCGAATCTTTGCATTACTAAGCTCGTTAGACCATCTTATGCTCCTTGTGCTTATAACCCTAAAAACACACAACAAAAAGTATCAAAAACTCTCAAACAATCCCCGACAACGGTGCCAAAAACTTATTTGATTAATTAATTGTAAAACCAAAACTACGAGATTTACGCTCAAAACCGTAAGTATATGAGTTGTACTTGTAGTAAAGAACGAATATCGATCCCACGAGGATTGTATCTAGACATACTATTAATTTGGTTTACACTTTGTTTAAGAAATCAATTTAAATAAATAAAATAAAAACAAATAATAAAATGTAAACATATTGGAAGCAAGAGCAAGCAACACAACCAATCGCCAACACTATAAACTAAAACTCAGAGAAAATCAATATTTAAGAATAGAACTTGTTATTATCCTTATTTGTTTCCCTTTGGTTAGTTGATCTAATTTATATTTGCCTCAAGATTTCCTAATATTTTAGTTACCCTCTCTCAAGGTGTAATTAAATGTCACTAATTAAATAATCTAGGATTAACTTTGGGATCTTTCGACATGCAAAGCCTTTCCTAAACATTTAACTAGATATGAAGCTATCTTATAGGTAGTATATTAATTTTCTGAAATCTCTTCCTAATAAATCAATACCTTGTTATCTATAGGTCTATTAAATGCCAACTCTTGTTGTACATCTAACACAAATTAGCCAACTCACTCTCTTGATTTGTTGTAGGGTTTACACTCATTAAACAATACAAATATGTATAAAATGAAATTAACAACCAAAGGGTCCCAAATAATTCAAACAACAAATCTTAAAAATATTTTAGTCACACATAATAATAAATATAAGTTTAATCAAGTCTATATTCTTAAAAATGTAAAACATAATAAAATAAAAGTAAAATGAAATTAAAATAAAATTAAAATAAATATGAAAATAAAATAAAGAACTTGATGAACTCTTGAAATTTTGGAGCTTATGTAATGGCTTGGAGATATCTTTTTTTCCTGTCCAAATGTCTGCTTGCATGTAGCTTAATCTGTGTCTCGCTTCTCTTGGTTGGAGACTGCCTCCCTCTGTTGTCCCAATACTCACTTGTGTCTATGTTGTTAGTTTGTGCGGCTGTTGAATTTTATTTATGTCCGCTCCCTTAATTTGCTATCCGAATCCTTCTTCTTCTCCGCGTCTTAGGGCTGTTCTCCTTTTAATTTTTAGCTCCTTCTGGGTCTTAGGCTGCTATTTGGTGTGTAGGTGGGATCCTGGTCCAAACGGTTGGCTCCAACGGCAGGCAACAGTCCATCCAGCAGCTTGGTAGACGGGTCAAGCTCCATCAGTAGGCAGCTTGATCGATGCACGTGGGCTCCTAGAAAGCAGGTCCAATGGGAATTCCTTGCCAACTTCGGTCTACACATGCAGGCTCTAGCTTTAGGCTATTGAGCAGGCTTGTTCCTGCCCAGGCCCAGGCTGGCTTTAGGCGGGTCCAAGTGCATGCAGCTCTCTAGTCTAGTAGCCAGCAGCCCTATCCTTTTCTGCACTTGGTCTTAGTCCTGCCCTTGGACTCTCTCTAGTGCCATGCGGGTTAGCTTGGTAGGTGGACTTGAGCTAGTCTGGGCTTGGTGCTTTAGCTTCATTCTTCTTTCATGTTTCTTTTTTCTTTTTTTTTCTTCTTTCCAACTTCAAATTTCAATTTCAATAAACCCTACAAAATAAATAAATAGATCAATAAGATTTAATTTTAACACAAAATTAATAATTAAATAATAAAACACAAAATATAAATAAAAATACTTAAATAATCAAAACTTACTCCAAATTTATACCAAACACAAACAAAATAATAACAAAGATTATACTAAACAAAAACACATAAAACAAATCTTAAAACACAACAATAACAACCTATTATGCAAGAAACACATGCAAAACACTTATAAAAACACATACTAAAATACAATTATTAATATAGCTGATAAAAGAATGCATTAAGTAGAGTTAAAAAGGATAAACAATCGTGCTCCTTAACTAACAACCCAAGTTTCTATTTTCAATACAGAAATTTATTTAGTTAATTGAGTTTTTAGTTATGTATCACTTCTTTTAGTTTTCTTTGTTTAATGTTATTCTTATATTTATTCCAAACTAATTACAATGTCAGTGCTCTCAATTATGCTATTTATAAATTAAATGTAATGAAGAATGTTTTTTTTTTTTAGAAGTTAGAACTAAAAATCATGGGATAAATGACACTGTTTTACACTTTTAGGATAATCATTATACCTCTCTAGAATTAAAGAAAGGACAAAACTTAAATAGTAAGAATAAATGACATCATTTTACTCTATACTAAGCATCATTTAACTCTTTTTCCCAAACCACATTCATCTCTCACCCAAGTCATCACCCAACCATTCCATTTCTACCCAACATTGTGTAGCACAACTACCCTCTCTGCCTAATCTATGCCATGTCATCATTAAGCTTGCTTTAATGCTATTTCCTAGATATCATGTTTCCATCCTATTTCATGTTCTTAGCATCATTGCAAGCCATCTTTAGTTATCATTTCCCACACAACAATGTTTAGCTAAAACCAGATCTTCTAGCTCTCGTCATTTGTCACCTTATTGTTAACTTCTTTACCTTGCCAGATCTGTCTATTTCTACCTTTTTCTTTCAACTCATCTCTACATCCTACTTGTTGCTTTATCCACCATCAGTTCTCTACTTTCCCAATCTCTTGCCAATTGGTCCACAATTATAGACAATCGCCCAGGCCATCTATCACCACTACTATTTCATATTTTTCTTTAATTATTTATTATATTTTATATTTTTCTTAATTGTGTAAATATTTAAAAATTTTCGTTTAAGCTTGGGTGAGGGTATAATTTGGTTATCTATATATTTTTTATTCTTTTCTTATTATGTATGTGTCTTTTTCATAAATTTATACTTTTCAATTGCTTATATAGGAATAATTTAAGGATTTTTTGAATGATGTTTATATTTAGGATGATTTCACTAAATAGTTTTTATTAAATTTTTTAGTTGATTGCACTGTGTGCATACGTTAAAATTATTAAGTGTAAGAATGAAATACACTAAATAGTTGAACAAACTAGGGATGTTAGTTTGGAAAAGCTTTAATGATTGAGTGATAAAATATTATGTCAAGTTAAGGTGAATTAGTTTAACTCATAAGTTTTTTAGCCCAAAAAATTTGAAACATTGAAGTCAATCTATACTTTCTTTGATGTGCAGTATTCTTCTATATGAATGTTGGTCCTAAATGGCACCTAAGAGGGGAGTGAATTAAGTTCTAAGAATTTTTAACCGAAAAACAAAAACACAAGATCAACAATAATTTGAGAAAGCTAAATAAATAAATAAGTAACAAATAGATGAAATGAACTTGTACTTATTGAAAATAAAAATAAATAATACAAAAGATAAATTTGATACAACTTACAAACTCCTTTTAGACTCAAGGACAACCCACTTTTTTTTTTTAAGGCTCATGAATAACCTTTCTTCCTTTTTCTAAGACTCAAGAATAACCTATCAAATCATTTTTATAGGCTTAATAATAACCTCTCTTTCTTTTTATGGGTTTAAGAATAACCTTACAAATTCTTTTATGGTTCAAGAATAACCTCAAGAATCAAACATACTAATAAGCTCGTGGCATAAAAACTTAACTAAAATATGAGCTATTCTCAACACTTGTATATCACCGTGTATATCACTTCTGTCTCACTTGTCTTCACTCTATCACAATTCGTCTCTATTTATAGAGTAAAATACGATTGATTTATCTGTTGGCAAATTAATTTCTTTTGTACCGTTGGACAAATCTTCTATTTGTTGAGCAATATAACTGTTGTGAATAATCTGCTCTGAAATCTTCTTTGATTGATCAACTGATAGACATATTCGGTCGGCCAATCTTCATAATTTTACTTCATTTGGTCGAATGGTAGCTTCAGTTGGCCAACCGATACTAGTTTGTTCAGCTAGTTTTTTTAGTCGATTAGCTGATATCCTAAACACGTTCATTCAGTTGACTGATCTCTATGGTTCGGTTTACTGATCTTACTTCGCTGGGCTGATACTCCCTTCAGGACTAATGTTTGGTCGACCGATCTTATTCGGTCGGCCGATCCTCCCTTTTTCTAGAAATCAACGTTTTCTTACTCAAATGCTCTAATCAATCTATCCTTACACACACTTAACAAAAATATTAATAATAAAGATGTTTTGTCATCATTAAAATAAGGTGGAACCTTCTTTGATTCAACAATCTCCCCCTTTTTGATGATGACAAAACTATGTAATATTAGAAGCATGTAAAACAAAAATTAAACCACTCAAACCTGCAAACATTACAAAACTTGCGACTTCTTTCTAATATCACTTCTATCATTCTCTCCCTTTTTATAATCATCATAAAATATACAACCAATTAGAAAAAAGTGTAAAACTTAACTACGAATATAAAACTAACAAAAATACATATAGCATACACTATTCTCCCCTTTTTACAAAGATTTGATACCAATTATTCTTGTCATTCGAAAAATATTTTTCAAGGTAAGAGACCACTTGTTTACAAACATCATAAGTTGTTAAAAAATGACATTTGATATCAATTATAATAAAGACAATGAAAGCCAGTGAATGACAACAATCAATTTCATCAAAACAATTACCACAAAACTAGTTGTTAATATCTTCCAAAATAAACAAAAGATGCAATGCATCATCAACAAGTACTAAAAACACAACATGTTTATCTTTTAAAACGGATATGCCCAAAAATCAATAACAACATCAAGACGCAAAAAAATTCAAGATATCAATTAAAATTTCTTCATACTTGACACCAATCGTTGAAAAATATCTTAAGAATCTCAACTAATCAAAAGCTCTACCAATGACTCTCCTAAATTCATCCAATCAAAATTTCAATGTAATAGATAAAATGCATGAGAAGGATCATATCATCGTTTAATAACAAATGCATTCTTGCTTGATTTTAAAAAGCTCATGGAAGAAATTATTGAGAATATACTCAATTATGCAATTAAGTTCCATGCTCCCCCTCAATATATGAATAATACTTCAAAACATCATAAGAAGATTTGTCTAAACACTGAAAGTCATATTATGAATTATTGAAAACTTAATATGGGAGATCTTATCATAAAATGCATGAAGTCAAAATTTAAAGCTTTAATGAATCTTGGAACCTTTTCTATAAAAGCATTATAACTTTTCGAACAATTTTACAAAGACTAATGTCCTTTCAAAAAGCTTTTCTTAAACTAATGCATGGAGGCAATTTATTAAAGGCCCTTTAGAAAAAGTTCTAAGCTCCCCGTCAATAAAAATAATTTTTCATAAAAATAAGTAAGTGCAGAGGTTTTAAAAAACATGATAGGAATTAAGAAGTCAAAAGATCATTTGAAATATGCTTAGACCATTCTTTTTACAAATGAAAAAATGATTATATAATTCATAAAGTATCAAAAAATTTCGAAAACTCTCAAAGTGATTATTTAAAAATTTTTATCAAGACATATAATTATACAAAAATGTAAACATATAGAGATATTGTTTAAAATTTTTTTCAATTAATACTGACTAAAAGAAATCAAGAAATAAATGTTACATTCATATAGTACAATCAAGATTTATAATAAGTTATTACTTTAAATTTAATTAAATAAGAAAATATATATCATATACAAATGTTATATGCATATAACACAAAAGACAGGAATTAAAATTGCAGGAATTTTGATCATTCGATCGATCGAACAACTGATATCGGTCTAAAAACATGTTGTGTTAGATAACTTATATTTTCAATAAGACGTACCTTTTTGACGCGTTGAGGCATTTTGGATCAACTTCTTTAGCCTTCTTGTGATTAATGCGAGCTCCTCATTTTTCGCTTCCATCCGATGATTCTTCATTGTCGCTTTCTTCCGTTTATAGTCATTTTGAACGCCATATTTTTCTTCCTTAGCTGCTCTTGTTCCCTCTGGATATTTTTCATCCTCATCTCGTGTGTTAAAAGTGAACCAATAAGTGCGTCACGAGGAAGTTTGTTGAGATCCTTAACCTTTTATGTTGCCGTCACCTTTCTTTCTCATGTCTTTGGTAAGGACATTAGAATTTTCCTACATAGCTCAACACTAGAATAGGTCTTACCTAGACCTTTTAGTGCACTCATAATATTTTAAAATGAACATACATTGACGAAATAGTCTCATCATGCATCATACACAAAAGTTCATAATTATGAGTAAGCATACCTATTTTGATCTCCTTGACTTGATTGGTACCTTCATGAGTAATTTCAAAAGTATGCCATATATCATATGCAGTTTCACACATTACGATCCTATTGTATTCTTCCATTCTTAAACCACAATACAAAATATGCATAACCCTACTATTCAAAGATATTGACCTCTTTTTATCTATGTTCCACTCACTCTCTTTCTTTAAGACTATTTCATTTCCTATGAGTTTGGTAGGCATTGTAAATGGTTGAGTTACCATTGTCCATAAATCAATGTTTTCCCTCATAAAGTAACATCTCATCATATTATTCCAATACATATAATTGTTACCATCAAAGAAAGGGGTTCTATATGAATTATGCCCATCTAAGCTATATGAGGAACCTACAAAATTCATGAAATGTGCCATTTGATCTTTCCTCACAAATTTGTTAGAATTTATACTCAAGGTGAAACCTACACTCTGATATCAATTTTTAGTCCTAAATGGCAGATAAGAGGGGGGTGAATCAGGTTCCAAGAATTTTTAAGCAAAAAATACAAACACAAGATAAATAGTAATTTGCAGAAGCTAAATAAATAAATATGTAATAGACAGATGAAATGAACTTGTACTTAGTGAAAATAAAAATACGTAATACAAAAGATAAATTTGATAAAAATTACCAAGTCCTTTTAAGCTCAAGGATAATGTTGCGTTGGTTGAGTGATTAAAAATGGGCGTTCTTTAAATTGATTTTACTTTAAAAACCAAAATGAGATTAAGTAAAAACCAACGTGATGAAAGGCAAGTGCACCTATCGAACAAGTAATAAAGTGGAGTATATTTAAGACTCCGAGTGTCGAACCCACGAGGAAAATGTTTGGATTATTAAGTTAATTACCAAATTAATTAGATTACAATTATCTAGGAAATTCTAAATTAATTGATTAAAAGACGAAAAGATTAAATTAAAGACCTATT
>JAOXYD010000136.1:24237686-24251078 GCA_028565735.1 Pinacopodium congolense | reverse complement strand
TAGCCTATAGGCTCGAATAAGCTCTCAAGCCCTTAGTTCTTCTAAATTAGACAAATCTAACAAGCTCTAGAAGTGCCTCTATCTCCATCTATAACCTAGAACAAGCTCTCTAGATTTAATAATGAAGACGCTTTAAGTATTACGAAATGACTAACTTAGGCCACTAACTCGTAAGCTCGGAAAGTGTAACCTAAAGGTGTGGAAACCCTATGCAAGTTGATTAAGTATCCTAACAAATTCAACCAACCTATTGCTACTTTTGGGAATTGCTATGGACTTTTACCTATCACATACTCAACCCTAGCTTTTCAAATTAGGAAATTACCTAAGGGTGATCAATCCTAGAGATAACTCCTAATTCATGAAATTTAACCTAAGTTCCAAACCAACCTAGACAAACAAGCATCTAATTAAGTGCTAATTCAACATGATTCTCACAATTTTCATCCTTCCATCCTTCTAATATCTCCAAACCCCTAAAACAACTAGCCACACATGATTAAGCTACCTAAAATAAATATTGAATGAATATAAATCATACTTAAATAATAAAAACTAAACCTGAGAAATTTCAAACACTTCAAAAGAAACAAACACAATTGAACACTTAAACTAATGTAACTTAAATTAACTAAAATATTAATTAATTATTTAAAACCTAATCTAAAAATTCAGATTTAAAATTAAATTCAAACTGAATTTTAAATAAATTAAAACCTAAGAACATGCATAGAGATTAACTACTACACATATATGAACCAAATATTAAATAAATAGTTGAAACTAGCTAGAATAGAACCTTAAACAACTTGATACTTAATCGAGAAAATAAATCTAAAATTATTATTCATATTTAAAAGTAAATAATGCTTTAAAGAATAAATAAGAAAATTAAAATACAAGGTCAAAATAACCAAACCCCAATCTACTGTTTAATCTGTTGTTCAAGGGACTAATGCATTAGAAATTTCAAAAGAAAAAAGAACAACTTAACCAACGAATAAACCAAAACCTTGCATAGTGAACTAAAGAATAAAGAATAGAAAAATAAATTGCAACTCCTCGTTAATTCTAAATCAAAAGCCTAAATGAATAGTAGATAATTTAAATTAATTCCTCAATTTAGCTCTTCTCTCCCCCTGTGCAACTCGCCCGCTCCTACAGATAAAATAGCCCTAAAGACCAATCAGCCGTCACCCACTTGTCTCCTCCTAATTTCCTAGGGTTTTGTGCCTGTTTTAATTCCAAAAACTCTTCTTCCCATCCTCCAAAACCTGACTGACTTATATAGTGTAGCTAATTCACCATGCAGGCCTCCAGCAGGGGAAGAGTCCAGGCTTAGTCCAACATGAAGAGCCCTTCAGTGTGTTGGGTAAGCCTTGATCCAGGCGAGTTGGGCATAGTAGCAGTGTCTTGGGCCATAGAGCAGGGGAGTGCAGTGGTCCAGACTCGATCCACTCGGGTGCGGGCTCGCCTCGCAGAACGCGGGCTCTCCACGCAGGTCTCGCTCTAGCCAGGCCCATCAAGGGAAGGCGTCTTGGATGGGTTGCGCAATCTAGGCTCCAGTGGCTCAGCTCCAATGTCAAGGTCCAGGCGTCTTGGGCAGGCTTTGCAGTCCAGACTCCAACAAGTGCAGATCCAGCTCTCCTCTTTAGTTGTTCCATAAGTGAGTCCTTACACCAACAATTAGTTTAGCTCTAGATTTTATTTATTTATTTATTTTTCTTCCAACTTCAATTTTTAATTTTTAATTTTAATTTATTTAAAGCGCACTTGTCGCCCTTTTAAATTGTTTTTATACTCTAAGTTCAAATTTGCATGTAAACATAAAAAGAGGTTAATTTAAGCCTTTAAATAATATAATAGGGATGAAATTACGTTATAACACATATAAAAATACTATAAAATACATCCCTATCACACTTTCAACTATCTCTCTACTTATAGTCCAAGATACCTTCATTTTTATAACACTGTAGGCCTTGCTACTAGTAACCTTGCCTTTCTATGATGTTAACTACTTGCACTTAAAAACTTCAAACATAAGAACAATTAAAAAAACACTTTATACAAATTAAAAATAAAAATAAAAACAAAGAAAAGAAAAGAAAAATGATTAGTTTAGCAAAAAGTAGAAAATCTTAATAATTAAATGCAATCTCTGGCCATGGCGCCAAATACTTGATGCATATGAAGCCTACCTAAGTTTTAATAAAATATAAATATAAATATCTCAATCAAGCAATACTAAGATATGCAAATAAGTAAGCTTACTTATCGTAGTGTAATATAGCTAGTGTGAGTTAAGATTATCAATCCACAAATATTGTGAAATATTAAAGAATTCTTATCCTTACTATCTAACCAACTCAATGGATGATTGATTGATTAATTAATGAACGTAAATTAAATATCTAAAAGTAAATTCAAATAAAAATCACAAGAATTAACAAGCAATCAAAAAGTTATGATTTAAATGGTCAATCTCTCCAAGACATATTCGTATTCATCGCTTAACCTTAATATAACGAATCATCCAAATTATCTTAGACTATAGGTCTTATAATTTAAATTATACTCTCTCCCAAATCATGTAATTCCTATTCAAATTGATAAATCAAGCGAAATTTCTCCCTATCTCGCATTATAAATCACATATATTAATATATTTTATTAATTCTATTATTTTGATTAGGTTCACATATAATCCAGGCATCTCATGAAAGTCTATCTCTAGGCCACCTTATAAGATGTATCACTTATGGATTGATCTATTAATATATTTGATTTTTCAATCTAAATATATGAAATTACATAATTGGAATTACATGTCGTGTTTGTGTAATAATCAAAAACCAATTTTATTAATTCAATAAGTTAATATAAGAAAAGTATAGAAATTCAACGTTAAATAAAGAGAATAATGTAATATTACAACTTAGGGTTTATAATAATATAGATACTACTAAGAAATTTATTCCTAAACATCATAAAAACAACAACAACAACAATAATCATTAAAAAATATGGAATGGAGAAGCTCAAGGTCACAGTTCTTGAATCTCTTAAATCCCTTATGATTCATGTTGGAAAATCTATTGTTGATCTTCAATTTATGTGTTTTGATATAATCTTTTCCTTTAATTTTGCTTCAAATCTTATGTACATGGTTTAGAAATTTCCTCTAAGGTTTTTGTGGTAGCTATGGACATTTAAGCAATAAAAGACTATGAGAAAAAAACTTGAAAACACACAAATACGTAAGGGGGACCGATTTGACTTACAACTGTGAGCTAAATTGTGACCCTTTCTAGCTTTTCTAACCTTTTCTTTTGGCTCTTCTTGGTCTTTTAACTCTACATTATTCGTCGCTCATCCTTTTCCATTGAAATTTTATATGAAGCTTAATAACTTGATATTCTTTCTCCTCAAATTGATTTTACAGCAATTCCAACTCTAAAAGTTCGTCTAATTACTTACCAAAATCCTATAAACATATAAACATTTATCCAAAACAACATAAGCAACATCTTATCCAAGAATTAACCAAATATACACATAAATTACATGGAATTTTCCTTAAAACCTAAGATTATGATCCTAAAACATGTCTAAAAGATGTATGATATAGTTTCTATCACTTGTTATTTTGTCATGTTATTAAAGAATTGTTAAGTGAAGGTGAACATATGTGGCAAAACTTCTTCATGTAGAGTGACGAATGTTAATCCTACCTCGACACCATTTTCACCTACAAATCTATTAAAAAACAACTTTCATGAGCTGAAAATATCGATTATCATGACATCTTATTAGATAAATACTCAGATAGTTCATAATCAGCTACAAGGGCTTACCTTTTTAATTCTTATAAGAGTAAATCCTATTTTGTAAGCTTACTAGTCAAAATTTTCCTTGAAATGATATATTTGATTGTATCTGCATGTGATTTCAATTAAATCAAATATTCTTGTAGGTGATTTCTCCACTATATTGTTATAAACATTGGCACCAAACTCATTTTTAGTTAAGTGTGTAGCCAATGTTAACACCATTAATGGTTTTATAAAGGTAATATAGTTCATTTTCTTTCCTCTTGTCATTCCCATATGCAAGTATCATTCTAGTGTGATTTGATGAGCTATAAGGTATAAGATTAATGATCGACCTTTAATAGGTTCTTGTAATACTAATGGGTGCAACAAGTATTATTTAATGTTATTAAAAGTGTTGCTTTAAACGAACATCCTTTTTTAACAAATTATCGAATGATTTACATCATTTAGCAAGAGTGGATATAAAACTTTTAATTTAGGCTAACCTTTCTTACAAACTTTTAAGTTTATGCAAATTCTTCGATTTAAGCATCTTCATAATGACATTAATCTTTGATGGGTCAATATCAATGCTTTGGTTATGAATAATGAAGGCTAAATAATTTTTAAATAGTACTCTAAAGGCACACTTATTAAGATTAATTTTTAACTAAAAACATTATAATCTTTCAAGAACTTAATACAATTATTAAAGGAAGTCCCTCATACATTTTGACGTCACTGTCAAGTCATTATCATAACATTCAACATTCTTATAAATCATGTCATCAAAATCTTTGCATACTTTGTTTAATATGTTATACCATCAATTTTTAACCCAAATGAAATTACTTGATAACAACATAACCACTTTAAAGTCCTAAAGGTTACTAGTTCTTCAACTCTAGGCACTATATGAGTTTGATTATAACCAGATGTCCCATCCATAAAAGATAATAGTTCATTCCCAATTGTAGCATGCACCATGATGTCATTTATTAGATAAGGAAAGTTATCTTTACAGAACAAATTATTAAGATCTCTAAAATCAATAAATATGCAAATCTATCCATTATTCTTGTTTAAAAGGATGATGTTTGACATCTAAGTTAAGTATTTTACTTTTTAGATGAAACTAACATCTAAGTTGTGGTACTATCTCTTATCAAAATCATCATTGTGCTTATTTCATAAACTTATTCCTTTCTTTACAATAAGGTGATGTATTAAAAATTTGAGATCTAATCTTAGTGTCTCCTTACATGTACAAATTAAAAAATCTGTGTACTCCACTAAAAAGCTTTTGTAAACCACCTCTTTTTTAGGTAAACTTGCATTCATGAAAATTGGACTTAGTGGATCTAAAGTTGATTTCTGGATCTGAGGTTGATTTCTCTTGATTCATTAATATCTTCTTCTTTTAAGGTAGGAGGAGCACCTTTAACTTTTTCTTCTTCTTGAGACTTATTACCACTAAAATCTTCAACATATATATGATTTGAAATCACCACTTCTTCTAATAATTCATCTTCATCTTATTAAGATGGTGATAAATGTGTGAGTAACTTTGTTTGAAAATTTCCTTCCAAAGTTGTGCCCATCTTCATTCCCCATTTAAGTTGATGCTTTATCTGGAAAGTCATTTTACTTTGTATTAATTATGAAGGAGAATTAAGTTCAACCACTTTGATTCCACTTTCCTTTTAATCCTTCTTGACTCTTAACTTGCATGAATGGAAGTGTGTTTTACTTCTTGAGTAGAAATACACTATTTTCCTCTTATTATTATTATTTTTATTAAACCAATGGTGGTTCTACCTTTGTTTTGATGATGAGAAAACATTTCTACTGATGGCTTTAGTGTGTTTGTTATGAATGAGAAGATAGGTGTGATGGAAACATGTCGTGGAGATGTACGATGAAGTCTTAGAGTTAAAGGACTTGACTTGGAGTTCAAGTTGAAGTGTATGGAGATCGATAAAGATCTAGATAGAAGTTAAGAGCATTGTAGCTAAAGTAGAGCTTACTTGAAGATAAAAAATGTTGGATAAAGATCAAGCTCCAGGATAGTGAAATTGATAGGTTTAGTACGTAAGTTTTCATTGTAAGTTACATTGGTCTTACCTTTGTGTTGAAAGGACTTACATCATGCATGCTGCATTCATGGTTAGTAATTTACATATAAGATACATAATCAAGAGGAGTTATATATGATTTTTATGATTAAAGATCCTTTTGATATAAGAATAAATGATTGTATGTAATTATTTATGACTTGATTATATGTGAGTGGATAATTTGGTTAAGTTCAGTGAATAAATGTGATATGTGCATTGATAACACTTGTGTGTTGAGAAGAAACTGTATGAATTATGAATAAAATGAGGTAGTAATAAATGATAGATTGAATTGTAAGAATTGAAATGTGATAATGTATGTAACTGAGGGAAAAAATGAAAAGAAAATGTTATGATAAGTTATTAAGATAAGTTGGTAAAATTGATTAATATAATTGAATGGATTAAAAGTTATACCAATTAATATGATTGTGTTAAAATATCATTAGAGACATTTGGAATTGGTTGGAATGATTTAAAATTGTATGAATGAGTTTGGATTGGATTGGAACAGGTTTGATGTGTCAAAGAGTTGGAAAAATCAGTTTAAATAGTGGACTGGTTGACCAATTGGGTGTATTAGTTGACCACAGACTAGTTAACTAATAAAGGGCACTGGTCGACCAGTCAGTCCAAGTACTAGTCGACTAATAAAGACAAAAATCGCATTTAATGGTTATATTTCTAATGGTAAAATGAATTACTTATTTTTAGAATGTTGGGAAATAGTCATAAACAATTCATTGGGTATTTTTTACCTATAAATTGGTATTTTATATGTGTTATTTTCATCCAAGAAGTTTATGAAAAAATCTTATAAAGAGAATAAATATTGGAAGTTTAAGTTTTTGATTTTTTTTTGTTGAGTTTTGTGTAGTTTTGTTAAATGTTTTGTAAGGTTTGAGTGTGTAATCATTCTTCAATTTTATGTAAGCCCTTAAACACCTTGATGAGTCAAAGAATGACATGTTTTGAAAGTGTTTGTAAGAAGTGTGAGAAAGTAAACTTTATGAGGTGAAAAATATTAAGAGTGAATTTTGTGAAGTGGTTATCCTTTAGCAATAAAAAACGAGAGTGCTAAGAGATTATTCTTGAGGCTTAGAAAAAGAAGAGTGTGAAGTTATTCTTAAACCTAAGGAAAAAGAAGAGAGAAGATTATTATTGATCATAAAAAAAGGATTTGTAATTATAACATTGTATTTATTCTTTACTATAGTAAAAATTCTTAATGAGGTTAGTAGAGAGTAAAGGTAAGAGAAAGTGTATACATCCGAACCACTATAAATTGTTTGTACTCTCTCTTCCCTTACGCTTTTATTTTGCAAGTGATTTATATTGTTCTTGAAATTGCTTATATTGTCTTTTCTTTTATATAATCAACTTCCTTATATTAGATTAAGAATTTGATAAATTACGAATCAAGTTTGAATATTATTTAGTTTTTTCATAATAAAAAAATTAGTGAAATTATGATTAATAACTTAGAATAATTTTTGAAAGCCATAATTCACCTCTCTTCCTATTTTAGGTGCCATAGGACTAATAATTTTTTTCCTATTCAATTAAATACAGAGCTTGATACAAGTTATCTTTTCAAACTATCAACAAAGGACCCTATTGTCATTTTCTTTTAATTAGCTTAATCCTTTTATTTGGTAGATAAAGGGCAATTCAAATTATTGTGCATCTTTAGACATAATGGAATATATGCATTCTACGCTAGGCTTGATCTAGAAAAGATAGTTTTCACTTTACATATCATTTTTATGTTGTAAAGACTATACTTAGATTTACCATTAGAATCAGTAGCTAAGTCAATGATGAAGTTCCTGTCAAACCCAACATTGCTTAAAAGTTTGTATGTATTTAAATCAAAATCACTTACTTGCTTAGGAGATGAGCTCTTTCTTCTTCTTAACAGATATTCACCCTTTGTTATTTCTATATTGGTGACTGGAAGTGTTAAATTATTTAGTTCCTCTAGTATAGTTTCTTTTAGATGTATGTCTTTTAGCTTCGACTTCTTTTTTAGGAGCAAACCAAAATGTGAGTTTTGATTTACACTTTTAGTTTATGTTAGTTTTTCTTTCTCATTTTTGGCTCTCTTTACACCCTTAAATTAAATGAATGTCATTTAATGATGCTCTTCAAAATTTTCCTTTTAGCTGATAACTTGGCCTTTAATTAGAATTTTACATCAACAAAGATTAGGCTATAATGAAGGGGTTAATGTCTGCATTAGCCTTCCTACTCTAACATCTTTATAATACTTGAAGCATTGATGAAGTGTTAAAGAACCTAATTCATTTCCATATATCCATGGACATCCTAGGAGCATGTTGTAAGTTGTTTTTGCATCTAGCACATGATATAATACTTTTGATTTCATATCTCTAAAAGTTTAAGCTTGATTTTTTCTAATGGTACCTTGCCCATTTAGTTGAAAGCTTTAATCATCAATAGGTTAGGCATAAGTTCACTCACAAGGACAATTCATTATTTCATAATTCTAAATGGAAATATGTTTAACACAAAGCCATCATTAATTATTAATGCGATTAACCTATACCTTTTGAGTCATTTTACAAACAAAAAGTTGGCATTTATATTGCTTAGAAACTAACAAGGGATTCTCATTAAAGAAGCAAAGTTCTTGGCAACAATTCTTATTGTTTCCTTGTGGCTATGAGCTTATCTTCATCTATATCCGACTAGTTACACTACTTTATTCGCCCTTATTACCTATGTGATAATACGAGGCATGTTATTTCCTCGGTATGAACTTATTCAAAGTGATTGGGTTTCTAATTAAATGATTACTTTGCTCTTTAGAATTCGAGGTTAGATTTTTTTTGTTTCTCTATAATTCTTCTTGGTCTTCTTTACTATTGTCATCATATTAAGGACTAATTTGATGTTAGGGAATTCATTATTAAAACCTCTCTTATGAGTGACCAAAGTCCACTCTTCTTTTAAATCATCATCTTGTAAGATTTTAATATTAAGGACTTAAGTAGTTCCATTCGACTTGTTATTCTTTATTGGCCTTGATATTACTATTATAGGATCAAAAGATTAGAATGATATCATTGAAATCATGAGTTTATGAGATGTCTAACCTAGAAATAATTGTTAATTTAAAAGTTGCAACTTCATCCTCAAAGATAAGTTCTCAATTTATTTACAACTCTATGACTTTGTCCTTAAGGATGAAATATTTTTTTATATGATGATTGATCAATTCGTGATATATATAATACTTCAAGTCATCCACCTTATTTGCCTCCTTTGTTTTTCCATTTAATGAAGTTTTATGAATTTAAATTCAATGAGGCTCTTTAAAATTCTTGTCACCTCAACATATAAGAAGGAATATTGTTTTTCTTTTCTATCACTAACAACTTATTTCTTCCTCCTTTGTCATTAAAGGAAGTCATCCTTATTTCTTGTTACACTTAAATTTTTAGAGCGCGCTCCCATAGTGCTTTATTTATTGTCATGACTTGTTTAGTTTCATTTGAATAAGACTTAACCCTTTTAAGCACTTACTTATTTTTCTTTAGTTTCTTAGGATCATAAAGTGGTGACATTTGTTGACCAGCTACACCAATGCTCAAATTGATATTACGTGTGCAAGTTGTTAAGTCTTCAAAAGTCTTATGCCTTATGCCTTATAAGATGTAGTAGAGTCTCTAATGCATGCCTTGGATACACATGTCCAAAGTAGATGCTTTAGAGAGTCGTTCTTTGAAATTAAGGCTCAAATCCCTTCACATATTGATGTAAACAATAACGAGTTCATCTTTTTGTTGCTTTGTGTTTGCTAACTCAATCATATTTAAAATACATCTATTATTATTTTGCTAACTCAATCATATTTACAATACGTCTATTATTATAAAAGTAGATGACAAACTCTTTCTCGAGTTGTTCCTAATTGTTAATAGAGCCTACTTCAAGATCACTATACCAATCAAAATATTTCCTTTGGTCGAAGGAACAAATTGCTTTACCATCAAATCACCATCTATTCCATAATTGTTGCATATCTAAAATAAGTGAGTAATATGTTGCCCTAGGTTCCCCTTCTTATTGAATTGAAGAAATATGATGGTTGGTAGCTTAAAGGCACACTATAACTACGAATACATCAAGAGCATATCTTTGCATATGTGTAAGATGATTGAACAAAACCTTCTATTTGTTCTTTAACCACCTCCTTGCTAAGCTCTTGGAGTTGCAATGCAAAGAAGACCCATTATGCAATAGTAGCTTAACTAGCTTCTTACATAACTTCAGATGTTCTAGAGTCCCAATTAGGTGTTTGTGACAATTAGTCTTGTAGGGCACTAGTATGAGGGTCATTTACCTCTTTTATCTCTATTTATGACAACTTGTTTATGACATAAGTTTTTTCGTTATCTTTCTCCTTAATCATAGTCATAACGCCTTCTACGATCTTCGCCATGTTCAACATTTATTCTTTTAAGGAGGTAGTCCCAGTCGTCATGGCACCATAGAAATCTATTTAAGGTAGCATTAGCCCTTCTTAAGAGGATCTAAGCATGAAAATTTCTTTAAAATAGTTGTTTTGAAATGAAAATTTTTAACTTATGCTTATTAGAGTTGTGTTGTAACGAGTTTAAAGGAGTAGTTATAAGTGTAAATGACGTTAGAGGAGTCAATATTGACTTAGATGTGGCATAACTCTCTGTTAGAAGTTTTTGTTTGAATTTGATTCAAGAAATGGAATATAGGTTGGAGATGACGTCAAAGCTTTCTCTAACCTTCTTTTCAATCCTTATGATCATACGATCATTTGAAAACAAAATTGAATGATGAACGTTGAAATTTTTTGAAGTGAAAGAAAGAGAACAAAGGAAAAAGTGCCTCACAAGACATGAATAAAATGTATCATAAAATTAATATAATAATTGATTATAATGAAGTGGTCTTTGTTATTAATGAATACTTTGATTTAATCCTTCAGTATTAACGTTTTATGCAAAGATCAATTGAGTTGATTTCACAAATGCATCTTACTTGGTTTTATAAGGATAATTAGACTTATTTTTGCATGAATGTTATAAGTTTGTTGTAGTTTTGATCTTTCTCTTTATAGACTTGATGAAACTTTAAAGTATCTCAAAATTTGAAAGCACCTATGAAATCGCAACAAAATTCAAGTCACTTTTTATCTTGAATCTTCTTTTTTCTTAAAATGAGTTGAACCCTCTAACCATGGGAATTAAAGTTTAATGACATTAATTTGAATGTTATGTGTCACCTTATAAGTGGTTATCAGATTCTTTTCTTTAAAATCCTCCCTAATTTGGGAAGTTGATCACAAATCATACAATATAAAGACTTTTATCATAATAAAATTAAGGAAAAAATAAATATTTCTATTTTAAAAAATATTAATAAAGTAAATACAAATATATTATAATAAGTCCATATTAGGGATAATAAACAGACAATTGAATAACCTTTTGAAAATTTTTTAATTGAGTGACAAACCTTAAAATTTTTTCAATTAAATAACCAAAATTTAAAAAGTTAATCAATTAAAATAAAAATTTAAACTCATATTGTTTAACCTTTTAAATTTTTTTAATCTAGTAACCAACCTTCTCAAATTCGTTTAAATCAGGTAAATTTAATTTTTTTCTTTATAAAAATAACAAGTGATTAATATACTAATATTTTATTAGGCAGTATTGTATAACTAATTCTAAGTTTAGTTAACAAATATTTAATTATATATTATATTCTCTTTTAAAGGATATTTAAGTTTTAGATTTGATAGGTTTTTGACTTAAAGGAAACATTTTATAAATAAATCTTTTTTATTAAATATATAGTAGTCACAAAATATCTTTTATAAATAAATTTATATTTAAATATATATTATTAATTTGTAGTAAAGAATAGTTACTTAATTTAATACTTAGATTTAAATTTAAAATATTTATTTATAAATTATTTGATTTAATTCAAAGATTTATCAAGTTTAAAACTTAGGGCCCGTTTGGTTCGGCTTCGGTTTTCGAATTTGATTTTCGAATTTTTTTAACACAAAAATCAATAAAGAACATCACAGAAATCGAAAAAAAACACTCTAATACAGTACAAAAATTAAGACAGACAACACAAAAATCTATAAAAATATACAAAACACAATACAAAAATATAACATCCACAAATAAAAGCTTTATCAAACGGTCCCTATAGATATCTATTGAAAAAGAGTATAATATATAATTAAATATTTGTTAACTATAATTAGAAGTTATTATACAATATTTTTTAATAAAATATTAGTATATTAATTACTTATTGTTTTTATAAAAAAAATAATTTTAACTTAATTTGAATAAATTTTAAAATGTTAGTTAATAAATTGAAAAATTTTAAAAATTAGACACTAAAATAAAAAAATTTAAAAATTACTCATTAAATTATAAAAATTTAAAATTTAAAATTATACATATAAACAGTCACGTAATACTTTTGCCGTGTGGTTATTCATATGACAAAATATATTAGTCATTTCAATGTGAATTCAAGTTTTTATTTTAAATGTTGGTAATTTTATTTAAAATTTTTTAATTTTAATTACTTAATTATTTATTTATTTATCTATTTGTTATGCCGTCCGTATCATGAGATATTCAAATGATTACTTCTCACTCTCTCGTTCCTTTAAAAAAAGGAACATTGAAGTGTAAAATCGGGAACTTAATCAATAAATAATAAATGAAAACGGTTTGATCTACTGTTCTGTTTTGTACAGGACTACATATAATCCAAACCCAAAGTTTGAATTATTTATCCATTGATACGTCTTTTATAAGCAATCATTAATTACTAAGCCGTAGCTTGGTCAATTAAGCAACAAGATTTTCTTTCTTTTTGTATTTTCGTTGGTACATCTAGCAGCTTGCTGCGAGTTTTTGTAGCTGCTCACTTATCCCGATGGGAGCATATCACATCATGAGTGCGTAGTATTGCTAATTATTATGGAAGCAACTTTTGACTTTTCGAAGATACTGGGTCCTTTAATACCACGATCCCTAAGAAATTAAAAGCAGCATATATGAATTTATTAATTGCACGATTCAAGTCACCCCATAATTTGCTCGGTTCCAAATGTCAAAACTATAAGGCTCTTCGGGAGTAATTCAAATGGTTGGGGGAAGCTAATTACAAATCTAGTCAAAATTCAATTAAGAAACAAATCTATAAAATTTTCTGCGTGCAATTTCTAAAATGTATATATTAAAATATTTGTATAATATTATTTTATGGATCCTTGATATTTAACATTATGATAATTTATATTAGATAAAATATAAGATAAAATATCAAAATTTTATTTAAAATTTATTAGTATAATATATTTATAATTAATAGTTATACAATTTAATTACAATAATTATAAAATAAAAGTGACTGAT
>JAOXYD010000136.1:24227362-24237586 GCA_028565735.1 Pinacopodium congolense | reverse complement strand
CTTATCCTCCCCCAAACACAATTGGAGGGTCATTAATGAAATTATTTGGACGATATTATGACTCCGTTTGCTATTTTTTTATTTTTATTTTTATTTTTATTATATATATATTAATTTATGTAATATTATTATTAATTTTTGTGTTATTATATAAATTTTTGTACTGTATTAATATATTATCTTTTTCGATTTATATATTATTTATATTAATTTTTATATTTTAAAAACTAAAAACTAAAAAAAATTGCAAACAATACCAAACAAATGACAATTGTTGATTAAATTTGAATTTGATATCGTTACCCCGCGCACAATTGGAGGATCATTAGTGAAATTGCTTGGATATAATTATGTTAACTATTGATTAAACATGAATGTGATATTCTTCTCGGGTTGAATGAGTTCCTTTTCCAATTAAACTCGTTTTTAATTATAGACATATTTATACGCATATGGTTGCCTTTAATTGAGAATAATGCTTATTAAACCTTTATTGGAAAAAAGTTAAATTAAATATTAATATTTATAATGAAATTTAGATTAGAGTTGGCTATTTTACAAAATTAAAAAAAGTCATAACATTTAATAAACGTTCAAAAGAAATTTTAAAATTTCAAAATCGTTCAAAAAGAATTATAACATTTAAAATATTTTTAATAAAACTCTAAAATATTCAAGAGGTCAAGATTTTGTTTAATATTTTTAAAATATTATGGTTCTTTTTTAATTTTTTAAATTGTTAAAATTTATTTTAACTATTCTAAAAAGTTAGGATATAACCTAAATTTTATTAGAAATATTAAAATGTGATTAACTTCTTTGTTAAATCTTCTGTTAGAGTCTCATATGCATATGGTACCCCATTCAATAGAATTTGAGACAGAATAACTTTCTACATACTTTTTGTTCTTTTATATTAGGGTTATTTTGACATTATTTGATAGGAAAATATTTGATTTAAAAAAATTAGATGGTGATTGAATTTCATCATTTTATACCGTGATTTTTATATCTTAGTACTTGACTGAATAATTGAAGTTTTTTTAAAATAATAATTGAAGTTCTTGAGATTATAAGTAAAATTACTGAGATATCATGACAATAATATTTTTACTTTTCGTTGGATTTATAGTTATAAGCAGTACCATTGAGTATACTTCATTGAGATTGTTTTATAATCAAGCATTCTTCGTATTAGGTGTTAGGATTTCACAAGCAAAGTAACAATAGATTGACAAGAGCAAAAGCATTTCTTTTTTTAACACAATAAGCTGTTAACAACTTGGTGACTTAAAATTTATTTGGATTAACATAATCACTTAAAAATAATTTAATATTACAAATAGACTTAATTAAATCCATCAATCTAACGTTAGATTCGTATCTTCATTAACAAATGTTAGATTCTTTTTCTTTAATTTTATTTTAGATTCTTTTTCATTAATTTTATCTTATAAAAAATTCTTTAATTTTATTAATATTTTTATTTACTTATTGATTTTTAAAGTGAAAAAAAAGTTAGAAAACAAGACATATTTCGGTATGTTTAAGCAGGTGAAAACTTCCTCCATATTGTAAGCTTAGGTCCAATAGAGTTCGATTGTACGAACTTAAATTAAGATGGCATTAGGAAAAAAGCAAGTGCGATATATAGAAGCCAACTAACCTCTACCTAGCCATTTACCTTGACATTAGTTTTAGAAGTACACGTTTCAAACAAAAATTCCCTCCCATCCCCAGCGCATTTCTGTTATTTTAACACTTTAAATTTTTGGGAGAGGTATCTTATTATATCATCATTATCATGATCATGATCATCATTATCGTCATCATTATTATTTATTACTATTGTTATCCTTAAAACTGTACAGATTAAATTAAGGCTAATTAGTACTTAAAGAAGAAGGTAAGAACTTATAAACCACAAATACTTTCATTGAATTATTTTCATATTGTCAACCATTTATTGCTATTACATTAAATAATTTATTTAGAATATATAGTGAATGAACTATTAAATAATTTTAAAATTTACCAAGTTTCAACTACTATTGCTTTAAAAAAGGTGTATGTGTTTGTATTTGCAAATATATATTCCAATGAGTATATAATATATAGTGCATTAGACAAAAAGAGAGGGAGGATAATGAAACAACAAAGGGATGGCGTGGGGACATCATTCCGGAAATCTATCTGTGATCCATCTATCTGCCCCCCCTGCTTTCTTTGCGGGTATTCCGCATCATTGATTGATTTAAATTCATACTGCAATATGTGCACTTTGCCAATCATATTTAGTTTTACTTACCTGCTGCCTTCATATTTCGAAAATAAATACTGGCTGATGACAATGACGTACTATCAGCGACCACCCACACGGTATTGGTATTGAAAGGAAAAGGACTCCTCTGTACTGTTAATTAATTATTGTGCCTAAGCCTAAGCTATAGGTCTCTTACTTAACCAAGTGGTAATATCTTTACCTAATTTAAACAATAACAGATGATAATAAAATATGCGCTCGTGCGCAAGTGTGTATTCACGTGTCGACAATATCTTGCCCTACTCAATCACCTATGTTTATTCATCTCTTGATTTTCAGTTTTTCTTTTTTCATTTGTATGTATTAGATAAATTTAAAAACTCCCTAGTTAAGGAAAAAAGCAACAGTCGTAGATCCAGGGCTCAAGGTCCCCGCGCCCCGTGCCCCGTGCCTGTCATGTGTATAAGTCTTGCCGCCTTTCGAGATTTTCGTTTCACAATATATTCTAATCCTTAATGCTACAAATGAGCCGACACATTCACGACTTCTAAGATTTTAATTTCTTTTATAATTGTGAACTTGAGCTTAATTAGAGAGAAAATTGTAATATGATAATACTCTAAAATTCATATTTTTGAACATAAATAAACTATTTTAATAAGTTCATAATTTGCCACAAATGAGGCTGAGGTTGTCTTTTCCAAGACATACTTATGTGCCAGCGCTGTGATTCCTTGAACCTTTCTATGTATCTTTTCTTGTGAGTTGTTAGTTGTTAATCACATATTCTTTAAAATAATGTATTAAACTATTTTGTTTATATATATGTATATAAATATATTGTTTCCTTCGACATCAAATGACGTAAGGTTTGATGCGCATGCATGCTATTATATGTATATCTTTCAAATCTTTTTTTTTTCTTTTTAATATCAGTAGTTATTCATTCCAACGTTGACCTAATTAAACAACCATATTATGCCATCCTTCAAAATTTGGGTTTTTCCTACCTAACAAGCAACAAACATCAGACCTTTGAGCTTAATTCGTAATTTTATTATTTTCAACCAGGATTAATGTGATTATTTAAATTCACTGAGAGAAATCAATCTTCAGAGTAATCGGTTGAACACGACTCGTCAAAAGAGTATCCAAGTATTCACATAGAACAGTTTACTTGTTGATAAGCATGCGTGCAAACAAATTAAGTAATTTAAAGTAAATACATAAGAGTTTAGTGGATGACAGTATATATATATATGTATGTATATCTTTTGGTAACAGAATACTATACCTATTGGGACTTTTGGGGTTACACGCTTTAGCTTTTGCTTTTGCATTTGCTTTTGTGCGAAATTTGGGGTTATCGGTACATCAACAATACCGACTTGGGGTTAGGGTGGTGTGCCGTGTTGGGCAAGAGACTAAACAGGTCTCGTAGATCACTTACATATAGAATAGACTTGACCATATATATATATATATATATAGAGAAACGTTACTAGTTGTTGTTATTTGTGTACACAAATTTCTATATAAAAAAGATTTTTTAAAAACCGAAGAAATCGAGGGAAGAGGATGCTGCCGGCTTTACGAGTCGTACAAGTAAAGTAGGGACAAATTTCAACGACAGACAAAAACTAAAAATTTGGAAAAAGAAAAAAAGAAAAAGGAAAATTTTGTGAGGTTTGACCGGACCACTCTTCTTTCCCCCGCAAGGGAAAGTGGGGTGGGTTACCACGACTTCCACATTTTACTCCTCTCTCCTAACATGCCCTCCCACTCCTAGTGCTTAATTACTATTTACAAAGTTATTTTACCATCAGCTTTACTTTTTTCTTCTTCTTCTTCCTTAAACCTCGTTCAATGTCACTATCCATCAAAACAACTCCTTAATTTCTTCTTTACGCTTCCGACCAAGATGAAATAAGAATTCTTTCTTCCATAATTAGTTTACACATTCTGATGGAGCGTGTAGTTTGAGTTGTCTCATAGAATCTCCAATTACTGACACAATATAAGTTGGAGCGAGTGACAGCCGACATTTCTGTACATCGTAACCAGGGTCTTGTCTTCAATTAAAAGGAGTTCAGTTCTTAAGATTACATGATCTCCACTGCTCTTCAGTTGTCATTAGTCACACTCAGCACGACTCCACCCCCTTTCTTCCTCAACACCACCAAGGCAGGACAGCTCAATCAATATGCATATATATATATATATACACACACACATATGAGCATCTAATGTTTTTTGCAAATATATATTACCTCCATGTACCTTTTATATTCTTCCAATTCATTTTTCTCTTTGTTTTTCATTCATGTTATTTCTTGCACGTTTTTTCCATTACGCACTCGGCTTACAGCTTCTCCTGAATTGTTCTAATCTCTGTGTCATTATCATCCTCTCCGGTTATTGTTTTCAGGTTATTTAATGAAGCAAGAACTCCTTCTTACACATAAAACAGTTGGTCAACGACAGATCCCTAATTTGTGTATATATGAAACTGAAAGAAGCCGCTGCTGTTGAAGGGAACAGGGACGGATTAAGTACAAAGGGTGTAGGAGTGAATCCTTGATTTGTTTTGTTTTAAAGATTCCCTTTACTGAATGGTTGAGGCAGATTTGAGCATATGCCAAAGTGATGCTGTGCATGCGATGAAGAGATTCATCTTGTGGAGGGCCTGATCGATGTAGGAAATATATGATTGGGATGAGAAATGATGAAGACATCTAAAATGGAGGGATGAATACTAGTTGCGGAGCATATGTGAATCATGGCAAAATATAGAATCCTTGGCAGCTTCTGCTTTCTTCTATTTACCCTCGTTGTGTTCACACCATCAGGAGCCAGAGAATTGCTAGCGCAGCAGAAAAGTACAAGAAATTATGAGGTTGTTGGGTTGTTAGGCTTCAAGCATTCGTCGGTTCACTCCGATCCAAACAACGTATTAGCGAACTGGACTCCTACCACCAGTGACGCTACTCCATGCTCATGGACAGGCGTCCTTTGTTCTCTGGACGGCCATGTCACCACCCTGAACCTTACCAATACTGGCCTCGTTGGGTCTTTGAACCTCACATCCCTTATAGCAGCTTTACCATTCCTAAGGCATCTTAGTTTACGAGGCAATTCATTCTCAGCTACCGATCTAGTAGGTAATAATACATCATCCAGCTGTGCTCTCGAGACTCTTGACCTCTCATCTAACAACATCTCCAGCTCCGATCTTCCAATATCAACATCATTCTTTTCCTCCTGTGATCAGCTTGTTTATATCAACCTCTCTCACAATTTTATTTCTGGTCTTACCCTTCACTTTACTCCTTCTCTGATTCAGCTTGACCTCTCCACCAATCTTCTCTCAGATTCCACTTTCTTAAGCTACTCTCTTTCTACCTGTCAAAACTTGGTTCTCCTCAATTTTTCTGATAACAAGCTCTCTGGAAAACTTGGTATTACCCCCTTGTCTTGCAAGAATCTCTCCACTTTAGACCTTTCTCGTAATCAATTGTCTGGGGAGATACCTCCTAGTTTCCTGGCAGACTCTCCAAGTCTCAACTATCTGGATTTATCCTGCAACAACTTCTCTGGCACCTTTCCCACTTTAGATTTTGGGGCCTGCGGCAACCTCGTTTGGTTCAATTTGTCTGGAAACAGGCTCTCCGGCAACGAGTTTCCAATTAGTCTTGCTCAGTGCAAGCTTCTGCAGACCCTAGACATCTCCCATAATGGGCTGCAATTAAAGATTCCCGGTGCCTTGTTGGGAGGCTTAAGAAGTTTGAGGCAACTGTCCTTAGCCCACAACCATTTTTTTGGTGCTATTCCGCCTGAGTTGGGACTGACCTGTCAAACTCTGCAGGAGTTGGATCTATCAGGAAATCAACTCACCGGCGGCTTGCCTTCGACTTTTGATTCCTGTTCTTCCCTGCGAAATCTGAACCTTGGCAACAATCTGCTTTCAGGAGATTTTCTCACTAGTGTTGTCAGTAAGATCCAGAGCCTGAAATATCTTTATGTGCCATTCAACAACATAACAGGCCTAGTGCCTGATCAATCTCTGACAAATTGTACTCAGCTCCAAGTTCTTGACCTAAGTTCCAATGGCTTCACTGGAAATGTACCTTTTAAATTCTGCTCTACGTCAAACTCAACCTCTGCTGTCCGAAAGTTACTCCTTGCTAACAATTACTTGTCTGGAGAAGTGCCCTCCGAGCTTGGAAGCTGCAAGAACTTGCAGAGAATCGACCTCAGTTTCAACAACCTCAAAGGCCCCATTCCCATGCAAATATGGAGCTTGCCGAATCTGTCTGACTTGGTTATGTGGGCCAATAACCTGACAGGTGAAATTCCCCAAGACATTTGCGTCGATGGAGGAAACCTGGAAAGTTTGATTCTCAACAACAATTTCATAACTGGAAGCATCCCACAGTCCATTGGCAGTTGCACCAATATGATTTGGGTGTCACTTTCTAACAACAAGCTCACTGGAGAAATTCCTGCGGGTATTGGGAATCTGCTTAACCTTTCAATCCTCCAACTGGGTAACAATTCACTCACTGGACAGATACCAGCAGAACTTGGGAAGTGCCGGAGCCTCATTTGGCTTGATCTGAACAGCAACAACCTGAAAGGGCCCCTCCCTCCCGAACTTGCAAACCAAGCAGGCCTAACACTTGCTGGAATTGTATCCGGGAAGCAGTTTGCATTTGTGAGAAATGAGGGTGGAACCTCTTGTAGAGGAGCTGGAGGATTGGTAGAATTTGAGGGGATTCGGCCTGAGAGGCTGGAAAATTTTCCAATGGTTCACTCTTGCCCATCCACTAGAATTTACTCTGGCTTGACAGTCTATACTTTCGCAAGAAATGGCAGCATGATATATCTCGATCTCGCATACAATTCTTTGTCAGGAGTTATCCCTGACAATTTTGGGTCAATGAACTATTTGCAGGTCTTGAATTTGGGACACAACAGGCTTACGGGAGGCATTCCCAGCAGTTTTGGAAGTTTAAAAGCCATTGGAGTTCTGGACCTTTCCCACAATAATCTCTCAGGATTTGTACCAGGTTCCCTGGGGACTCTTTCGTTTCTCAGTGACCTCGATGTGTCTAACAACAACCTCAGTGGCCCTATTCCTTCTGGGGGTCAGCTGACCACTTTTCCAGCATCCAGATATGAAAACAATTCTGGCCTTTGTGGCCTACCATTGCCTCCATGTGGTTCTGGGGGACACCAAGCAAGTTTTCAGGGTCGACAAGCGAAGCAGTCAATAGCAACAGGTATGGTGATTGGTATAGCATTTTTTGTACTATGCATCTTTGGGCTTACTTTGGCACTCTACCGTATGAAGAAGTATCAGCAGGAAGAGGAAAAGAGAGAAAAATACATTGAAAGCCTTCCAACTTCAGGTAGTAGCAGCTGGAAGCTTTCAGGTGTTCCAGAGCCTCTAAGCATCAACATTGCCACATTTGAGAAACCTCTGCGTAAGCTGACCTTTGCCCACCTACTTGAAGCTACCAATGGTTTCAGTGCCGAGAGCTTGATAGGGTCTGGAGGGTTTGGTGAAGTCTACAAAGCACAATTAAGGGATGGGTGTGTTGTTGCAATTAAGAAACTTATTCATGTCACTGGTCAGGGAGACAGAGAATTTATGGCAGAAATGGAAACTATCGGGAAGATTAAGCACCGGAACCTGGTTTCTCTGCTAGGCTACTGCAAAATTGGAGAGGAGAGACTTCTTGTGTATGAGTACATGAAATGGGGAAGTCTAGAGGCTGTTCTCCATGACAGGTCATCTAAAGGAGGAGGTGGAGGATGTTCGAGGGTTCTTGACTGGTCGGCGAGAAAGAAAATTGCGATAAGTTCAGCAAGAGGCCTTGCTTTCCTCCATCATAGCTGCATACCTCACATTATTCATCGAGACATGAAATCCAGCAACGTTCTTCTAGATGAAAATATGGAGGCCAGAGTTTCAGATTTTGGCATGGCAAGATTGGTGAATGCACTTGACACGCACCTCAGCGTAAGCACACTTGCGGGAACTCCAGGTTATGTGCCCCCTGAGTATTATCAGAGCTTCAGATGCACAACAAAGGGTGATGTATATAGCTATGGCGTCATATTGCTGGAGCTACTTTCAGGGAAGAAGCCAATAGATTCATCTGAGTTTGGAGACGACAGTAACCTTGTGGGATGGGCAAAGCAGCTTGTGAGAGAGAAGAGAAGCAGTGAAATATTGGACCCGGAGTTGACAGAACAAAATAAGACTGTTGAGGGTGAAATACAGCAGTACCTGAGAATAGCTTTCGAGTGCCTTGACGATAGGCCTTTCAGGAGACCAACGATGATACAAGTGATGGCTATGTTTAAAGAGCTTCATGTGGATTCTGAGAACGACATATTGGATGGTTTGTCTCTTAAAGATACAGTAATTGATGAATTTAGAGAAAAGGATTCCTAGTTTCAAATTTTGATTGAACATTTTATAGGATAGGATTCGGTTCTTTGTGTCATCCCTGTACCTAAGAAGCCATGGCTATCTTATTTATATATGGATAATGAGAGTGTAAATAATAGAAAGGTTAAATGTGGCAGAGATGGCGAAGAGACAGGGAACAAAAGATAACATGAAGCTCACCTGAACAATGAATCATAAATCATTCTGTCCTCGTTGTACTCTTACCATTGAAGATTATGAAAAATTTTATAGACTAGAATAGACATAAATAAAGATAATAATTGATAAACGAAAGCAATAATAGCAACTTTATAGAGAATAGGAAGATAAAATAGGAATATGCTGCTGATACACTGGAGTTAATAATTAAAGCTTGTATCATTGAACCATACAAGTTAATCCCATATATATCACTACTTCCCTGCAAACAAGCATTAGCCCTTCTCTTTAGTTTGCGTTTTTTATCTTGTAGTTACGTTCTCAAGGATTGGATGAAGCCCAGGGTGGGCAATTAAAATGAAGAAACACGAGTGAAGCTTATTTAGTCTATATAGATATAGCTGATATATGACACAGCTCTCCCCTGTATATATTACTTTGATAAAACGCACTAATTTTTCTGTTTCCAAGCATATGTTCGTAATATCCTATTTTCATCATCCATTTAAATAAGAAAATATTTTACCCATCCCCACAATTAATATGTGTTTGTGTTACATCAAATGTGTAATAATTTGACTAATAAGTATGTAGTCATTTTTAAAAACACGATATGCTTAACAATCTCAATAGAAAGATATTTGTCTATGATGTCATGCCGATTTTATAACACACATAAAATCTCAATAGAGATTTTTCATATTTGCTGCATGTCGTATTAACAAGCGCATTCAACTCATGGTTATCAAATACATAAGTTCTGTCATATTTAGTTTCACTTTCATTTTTAATTTTTGTTTTCTATTTTTGTAAATATAAAAATTGATAAAGAAAACTTATAAATACAGTATAAAAATCGAAAAAGAAAATATAATAATCAATATAAAAATAAAACATCCACAACAAAAAATAAAAACTTACAACCCAACTAAATGTATCCTGAAAATAGTGCTTTCTATAATTAAAAAAAATGATCTTATATTTCCGGACTTGTAAAATCTCTTGTATCCTATTTTAGTAGTAACGACTTCTCTAAAAACGTGATTGATTTTACTTTTATTTTTTCTTATCAAATTAAGCAGAAAAGATTTTTTGATTTGATTATTAATTTTTTAATTTTAATTTCTTCATATTTTCATAATTTATGAAAATTAGAAAAGTAGTTTTGATTTGCTATTTTCTGTTTGTTATAATCTAATATTAACTAATAATAAATATTATGACAAATCTTTGATTTTCTCAAAAAATAAATATTATAAAAAATATAATTTAAGTACTTAATTTATTTCAGTTTATTTTTATAATTAATTTAAATTATAAATAATTTTAAAATTTAAATTCA
>JAOXYD010000136.1:24195919-24212171 GCA_028565735.1 Pinacopodium congolense | reverse complement strand
CCGGCCGGTACCGACCGGTATTTAAACCCGGTACGAAATCCAGATATTCCGTTCCGTTTTCCGGCCGGTACGGAACGGAATTCAAAACATTGATTATAACCCCTCCATCATCTCCACAACACCCTCCCCCTTCTAAAGACAAACCTTCCACTTCTTTTATGACTCCTTTAGTTCCTTTGTCTGATTCTAATGTCTTTACTGAGGATTTTTAGTCTGATCGATCTACTTTTTCAGATAATATTACTGATCTTTCTAAGTTAGCTTAAATGATGATGGTTGATCCCGGAAGTACTTCTCGACCACTTAATGTCAGTGAAGTTGATGAACCGAAGGAATCTACATCTCAATCCCAGGACCAAGCACCTCCTCCATAAGCATAACGTACTAATGACCGACCTCCTCCTCGACCATCTGCAGGAATTTGGTTTACTTTTGATGATATTCCTCCATATCGATGGCGGGAACGCTTGAATGAATTCTGTACTTAGATTGATCTCTAAATGACTCATTCTTACTAAATTCTCATCTCATTTTACTGGTTCCTTATGAGATTGGTGGCAAAGTATTAATGAATATACTCGCTTAGTAACTGTTCAAGCTCCTACGGCTTTCCAATTTCTAGATGCTCTTTATAAAGAATTTTGTGGAGATTTTCAACTTATTGATAAACAAACATATCAAGAATTCTTTGATATGAAGTGCTGTTCTTCAGACCGTAAATATCTGCATCGACATTTTCAACGAATGATTGAATGCTATTACATGTTGAATGGCTTTAATGATTTGAATCTTCATACTTTTATTACTTCTCTTTCAGATGAACTTCAACTGGAATTACAGCGCACAATTAATACTTTATGTCGTGATATGAAGGATATTACTCTTGGAGAAATTTATCAATTGACTTTGTCAACACTTGATAAATTATGTGAATTGCATAAATTCTTCAAGAAAATGTTGAAAGGCAATCGTGAGCTTGAAAATTCTTGTAAGAAACCATATCTAAAGATCAAGTGCAAAGAATCGAACGAATGTGATTGTTATCCTAAGAAATGATCTCATTATAAGAAGTTTCGACACTTCAAAAGATTGAAACATCGCCCATCTTCTCGACAGTTTCCAAAACGTTATAGTGTTCGATTCTTCCAATGACGTCCTTCTACATCTAAAAAAGCAGATCACTGATTTGTTCGTGGTAAATTTGGTCATTTTTCCAAACAATGTACTCATCACAAGAAAAAAGATTTCAAATTGATTGAATCTTTTGAAAACATGATGCCCCTTCAAGAACACACCAATACTGAAGATGTCATTGAATAACAACCTCATGAAACTCATGAGACAGTTTTTGCCTTTCCTATGGATGATTCTTCTTTCAATGATAATGCTCCTCCTCCTGATCCTTTTGAATATTCATCCTTTGATGAATTAGATGATGACTTTGACAACATTCAGGATTACAATCTTTACATGCTACTTCAACCTTGTTGTAGTTTAAACCATCGGCATAAATCCAAGATAGTTCCTAGACCATATGTTCAGATCCATTTGTTATAACAAGACAAATATGATCGGCCCATTAAGGCTATTAGTTATATGGATATTGGTTCTTGTCGAAGTGTTATGAAGCCTGATATTTTACCTCCTGAAGCATAAATCTCTCATGATGAATATTTTACTGTTGCTGATGGAAAAGCTTTCAAAACTAGCGTTATAACTAAAATAAAAGTTGGAATTAGGTTTTTCCCTAATTGTGTGGTATAGACCCGTCTACTTGGTAGTCATATTCCTGGTCCCGAAATTTTGATTGGTATGGATGTCTATTGCAAGGTTGCTTAATTATAAATCCTCCCTATTGGAATTCGATATTGAAGTCAATTTACTCCATATACAGAACTTCGTAATATTTTTTAACTTTCCAATGTTTCTCCTAATTATGAAGTTCTCTGTGATCAGTTTATACAACATTGTCCCAGTACTCATGCTCAATTCAATTATCCTAGTCCTCTTTAGAAAAATCCTGATTTCTTCATTAAACTTCCTTTAAAAAAGAATTAAGATATCAATCCTACAAAAGCTACCCATCCAGGTATGAATCCTGATTATTTGAAATTGACTCAAGTAAAATGTTTGTCACTCTTGCAGCAAGGATTAAGTGAGCCCATAAAGTCTGATTGGACTTATTAAGCCTTTTATGTTAATAAAAGGGCTAAACAACGACGTGATTAGAAACGATTGATTATTGATTATAAACCACTTAATGCTTTTCTCCGGGATGATAAGTTTTCGTTACCCAAGATTAATACTCAGGTTCTTTTCTTAAAAAATGCCAAGATTTTTTTTCAAATTTGATCTTAAAATTAGATTTTGGCAATTGGGTATTGATCCTTTAGAAAGACGCAAAATTGCTTTATGAATTCCTAATGCTCAATATCAATGGATTGTTATGCCCTTTGGCCTCAAAGTGGCTCCATCATTATTCCAATGAGCCATGATTCGTATACACCAACTTATTATGCACGGTGCTTTAGTCTACATAGATGATATCCTGTTATATTCACAGACTCCTGAAAATCATAAGGCTCCGATTTAACAATCTTTCTAACTTACTTAATAGTATGGAGTCATGCTATTTTCGACCAACAATACTATTGGATCCGCGCAGATTGAATTTTTGGGTATGCAATTTAAAGATGGGTTTATCAACCAGGTCCACATATTGATAATGAACTCCTTCATATTTTGGATTCCAATCTCATCCCAAAACAAATCCATCAATTTCTTAGTATCATTAATTACATTCGGTATTTTATTCCTTATGTTGCTAATTACACTAGTGTCTTATCAAAACTTTTCAAAAAAAATCCTCCTTTCTGGACTATGGAACAAACCAAAGCTGTCCAATACTTAAAGAAGGTGACTTAGCATCCATCTCCTTTAAAGATTTTGGATAAGGGTGTAGATACTAGTGGTGATTATTAGGTTGCTATTGTAATTAGAGAGATTGATACCAAACGTCATTATTATGGACATGCAAGTGGTCAATTTTTTGACGCTAAACAACATTATCACTTCTGCTACAAAGATATTTTAGCAATGAAAAAAGACATTGAAAATTTTAATTTTCATCTAGCCTCACACCGATTTGTGGTTGAAATGGATAACATGTAATTTCCCAAAATTATTGATCCTCCCAAGAAAATCTTACCAAACAGCCAGTTGCTTCGGTGGAAAGATTGGTTTTCTTGTTATAAATTTGATGTTTGCCATATCAAAGGCCCCACCATCTTTTTAACATATTTCCTCTCTAGACCCAGAAAACTTATTTATCTTCTCACTTATGAACTTTCTTCACCTATCCTTTTCTTTATTTTTTCTCTCATAGATCTTCTTATCTTTGCAAAAATTAAGAAAACCTTCCATCTTATCACTCGCACACCTCCTGCTACTCTTGATGAGATAACTACCCTCCTCCAAAAAAGTCTGTTTTATTATCTTCACTTGTTTCTAAACCTTTCTCAGGTTGCACCACATCCCTACTTCTTTGATATTAAGACGCCTTACAAACTTGTGCATTTGTCTCTGAACCAACCATGTGGTATATTTGACCTTTTTCTGCTCTTTATGCCACCCTTTAGCTATATCCCCTCTACATGCTTATCAACACTTAACCAACCCTGCCAACTCTGAATTCTTATTTTGGACTTTATTAGAATGGTTTCAGCCACTTTTGAAATGGTGTCAACAACTTGGATTAATCCTTACTCGTTATCAGCTCTGGGGTACTCCTCTGTCTAAACAGAGTACTCAATGTTTTTTCATTGTTCATCGTCTTTACAGTATGAGTGATAGTGGTTATGTTTATACCATTAATCAATTTCAATTATGGCACACTTGTCTTGCATGGCTCCATAACAAAATTGATGTAATGGATGATCTATTTCATTTTCTAGATCATCTTAATCATCATCCAAAACCTGATTAACCAGTCACTTGTACTTCTTTAGGTCCCTATCTAGGTAATTTTTCTATTGCTGACCCAATTATTCCTAATATTGGATATTGGTCTTCTTGTGATCAAATTACTTCTATGGGTTTTAGTCTTTTTACAGGTGATTTCCCTTTACATGATATCAACCCAAGAAAAGATGGTTTGAAATTAGAGAATTATGACAACCCCCAAAGAAGGAACTTCAGCCCAACAAAGTTCATAAACTTTTGGCCTTCCATCTTATTTCCAAGATTCACAGGACTCATGGCCTCTTGTCTGGAATGATAAGGAAATTGAACACTTTATAAATGAAATAAAAAATATAGATGAAGACCTCTCTGATGATGATAGCCATGGACCAGTGCTACTGTTTAAATAATGTTTTAAGATTCTACCTTATCTTATATATTGTTTCTAGATGCTTTCTTATCTTTATATGTTTTATTTTGACCAGAGCATCTATCTTGTTGTGTGGGATTGTATGTTTTATTTTGATTGATAATTCTTGTTTCTCCTATAAAAGCAAGACTTTTCTCTCGTTATAAATAATTTAAGTTTTCTCTATGAATACAATGTGTGTGTGTTTTCTCATACATCTCTTTAAACTCTCATTGCTCTAGAAAACTTAAATCATCCATATGGAAATATAACCAGTCATACAAAAAAATTAGTATGTTCTGCACTTACCTCTCTTTTGAGAATTCTGTGCATCAAAACATCTTGAACTAAAGATCCTGCTGATATTAGTATTATACGATAATTCTTTAAAATATCTAGCAGTCAAACTTTGAGATGAATATAGAAGTTCTGAATTTCGGTCAGAATATTTAAGATTTTATTGATCTTAATATAATATTAATCTCATTAGAGATTGAAGTAAGGATGATCCTGAAATCTCGTGACTCTCGTGAGATGGTTCTTGGTGTTATCATTGCATATGTTTAAGGAGAAAATACAGATAAAATAATTGACACTTTGTCATAGCCAACTGCAATTAATTATGAGGTATTCTAATGTTCTTTTTAATTTTCAAAACACAAACATTTAGAAAAAAAAACTAAAAAGAGATTATATTAGATACTAAAAAGAACATACACGAACAACTTATTAAACTTTTGCTGTATCAGGCCTACTTGTCTATCTAAATATTGGTTTTAAAATAAGAATATTATATATATATATATATATTCCTCAGTCCTTGAATGCATTAGCTAAATAATTGCAACTCTTTCTCCTGCGCATCATCCTTCGGCCTAGTCTTTTCAAATCCAACAGTGCACGCAGTGAACAAATATTGACATTGTCCATAACACTACGCACTGGCCTGGCCAGCTAACTTGCTGCATCTAATAGCTTCAACAACTTGCATCCCAAGTAATCAAACCCAAGATGCTTTCCTTCTATATATGTCTTGCATGCTTTATACATACATACATACATATGTACGCACCATTGTATTATATGCTGTTCCTTCATCAGGCTCGGAGTTCGTACGTTCTCCCGATGATGTGCATCGTTTTTCTTTAGTCTGATTACTCTATATATTTTGCTTGGACCTTTGGAGCTTCATTTATGTTTTGTTATTCATACTGGAGTTGTACCCTCGAGAGTCAACAAAAGCTAGCAGAATACTGCTTCTGAAATAAAATTTTATTTTATAGTCAACTGTGATATATCTGTTGAAATACTCAAAAAATGGTTGTACGCGTCCACGTGACTTCAATGACCTTACTATCTGCCAACAGAATGATTGCTTATGAAGGTCGTGGGCTTGACCAAAATAAACAGAAACTTTTGTGCTATTTCTCTATAATTTGCAGGGTGGACTTTTAGTCTCTCTATAATAAACTAAGAGATGATTAGTGAGAAGGAAGAAAGGTGGGGAGGGGGTGTGAAGCGAGATGCAGGAGAGTGGAATTAAAGCTTGTGGCTAGATAATATAGCATTTTTCAGTTTCGGTTGTGTGACTACTGCAGCATAAATAGTCGACTAGGGAAATTCAAAGGACGCATCTATTATTGATGCTCAAAGCAAAGAATACTTCTGACATGACCCGGAAAAGCAAACAACGCATATATGGGCTGGCTATAACTCCATTGTTTATTTGGAACAATGAATGGTCTACGAGAAGAGACGCATTTTAATAACTGAGAAGATTCCCACTATCTTTATAAAGTTATTATTATTATTATTATCAAACTTATGGAAGTTTTATCACGGCAGTTGAATCAATAAAGATGCAAAAGGAATTTTATCAAACTTAATTGAATTGCATGGAGAGGGGGTGTAAATAAATTCTTGTGGAAGGAGAAGTAGCAGTAGCAGCTGAGGTCTGTCGTCCAAATCAAACAGGCACAGGGGCCAAGCGGTAACGTCTGAATCAGATGGAAAGATGGATGGATGAATAAAAGGTATAGATATAGATTGATAGGTTGATTGATTGTATCATGTCATGCGTGCACCAACCCTCCCTAACTATTATAAATCTTAACTCCAACACGCAAGCTACAAAAGCATTGTCATGTGCTTTCTTTTACTATGCGTGGCCATCACCACCTGACCATCTTATCAGTGTCAGCTATGGAATTCGTAAAAGCTTTATTGTAGCATTGCCTCACCCTTCTTCTCTTCGTTTCAGACTCCTTGCGTCATGCATGCTAATTTTCACTCGAAACAGATAACATGTCTCAGATATAATCCACATTGTCGCCCATCATGTGTTTACGTATTGTCAATATATTTTTTTTGGAAAATATCTTGTGCAATTAACGACTAAGGAAAGACATGCGAGGGTGAGAGATTAGTGGTCCTTGATCAGAAACAACGGTACCCGAGAGATCCTACACAAGAAGGTTTTGTATGTGCCCATTAGTCCTAAAGGAGGCAAGGAGGGCTTTGGTTTTTATAACTTCGATGATTTTGTTGAGGGGACAAAGGGCAGGAATTAGGGTAATTAATGGTATGATGTGAAAGACAGAAACAGGCATCTACGCACTCTTTTATACAAAAACCAAGAAACCCTCGTGCATCCACTCTTGAAAGCACAGCTTTGAAGGAGACATGAGAATTTTGGGGAACAAGAATGGTTCGCTTGAGAAGACAAAGAGAGCAACAGTACGAGAAGATGAGACAGCATTATGTGAAAAGCAGTATTATATATCTTGGAAATGAAGATTAGTAGCTTTTAACCAGCTCACACCTCACCAAAATATATGGAAATGAAAAGCAATCCTCTAGCCTCTTTAAGAGAAGATGCCAAAGCAATAATAAACTTGGTAAATGGAACAATATTAAAGGACCGACTTCTCCATATTGTTGTGCTCCGTAGATACCTGCGTAGAAAAATTGGTTGGTTTTACGTCTTCATATTCTACTGCGCACTAAACAAATATTAATGGATGGAGATGATTGAACGGCGGGTAACCACTGGTTAGTTACCCTGTTTCTTCTCAAAACTCTTCCATTCTTAAGGATCCAAAATGGTGATCATACATAACGTTATATTTTAAAAAAATAAAGCAGAGAATAAAGATCAATCAGGTAATAATGGAGACATCCTTTTGACGTGTTTTTTAGATCATATATAATAAAAATGTAACTAAAGTAGTTATAAGAGAAGAAAGAATACTAGACTAATCACACAGATCCCCAATTAACTGGTGTTCTTCTTGTGGGGATTGCAGGGAGTTAAAATCATTCCGGAATCAAGGCTTGGTGGCTACCTAGCCTGTTTGTTGGCATCTCAATACTAATTAATAGCCAATAATTAACCTACTTTAGTTCATTAATGCCAGGAAGAGACTGAGAAAAGGGCACGATTCTGCCAACCTAAGAAGAAGGTATTGTTGAGAATCTGAAGGTGGTAGCCTTCTGATGGGTAGTGAAGTCTGAGGAGGAGCTTGGCCTGAGAAACTGCAAAGGGACTCAAGGGCACGTTGGCAAAACCTGTGCTCCTAAGTATCATTTCCCAAGACTCGAACCTTTCGTGGCGTTCTCTTCTGTGGTCTCCATCTGCAGCCACGATGTCCATGATTTCTCTTCCAAACCATATCTGCTCGACCTCTAACCTTTCCCTGCTGTTGGGAGGAAGCGTTGCCTCCAGAGATTCAAAGAGAGCAGCATAGTGGTCCATGGCTTCCACGAACCTGTGCAAGAATAATGGGTGGTTGTGGTTGGCTTCTCTTTCGGCAACAGTCACAATCTTAGGGTTCAAGGCCCTGATTTTGTGGAGAAAGAGAATCAGTTCGCGGGAATCATCCTTAAGGAGTCTGTGAAGATATAGAACGCAGTTTACTGCGAGAGCTTCGTCTGGAAAGAGGGTGATGGATGATGGAAGGTGTAGGGCAAGATAAGATGGGTCATTGTTGACGATGACAAGTGGGTGAAATTGGAATCTGAGGCCTAGAGACTGGGCAAATTTCAAAAGGCGGTCACCAGTTCGGTGAAGGATGCTCAAATCGTGGCCAGTTCCAGTGATCCGAAGCATTGGAGGAGGGTGGAGATTAGACCTGTCGGCCAAGGCCTGCATCAGAGGAGGCCATTGCACTCCGTGCATGATATCAAAATCGATGATGTGGATGGCCTGTTGCCCTACTTGTATGGCTTCTAAGATGGCCTGATTTGCTGTTAGATGGCTAAACCTTATGAATGGTGTTATTTGGTTGAGGGAAAGATAGCAAGAATGAAGAGACTCGGAGGATTCATGATGAGTGCTATTACTACTGTAGTTGATCATCGTGTAAGTGGGGCTGCCAATACCTGTACTACTAGTACCGGTAGCAGAAGGAAGAGGAGTAGGAATATCATTTGTGTTAATCAACAAGCAACTGTGGCTGTGGCTATGGCGGTTTAGGCGGAGAGAAAGGGCTTTAACAAATTGATGGACCAATCTCTCCATGGAGTCTCCATAATGGGAGGAGCTGGCAGACAAAATGGAGACGAGACGGTGGGCGGCGGAGAAGTCTGACTGAGAGATGAGCTCGGCGCAGCTAATGAGAAGTTGACGCATGTGAAGTGAAGATGAGCTGAAGGTACTGGTCCTTAATGGTGATGGCGCTTGAGTAATATGCTGGTTTTGTACATCTGATGGTTCGTCTTCTTCTTGATCGTGGGAAGATGAATTCAGAGAGCCCAGCATAGTATTGTGTATTGGTACTACGATCAACTGGGCGAGGATATAGGTTTAATTTGGAATAGGAATGTTGTAGTTGATAGATTAGAAGTAGAGGGATGGGTCTTCTTGGAGTTCATCTCCCTCTACTCTTCATCAGATTAGATACGAAACCCCTACAAGACAGACGGATCACTGGGCAGCCAGGAGAGGCTTGCATGTCCCTTTACTTGCTTGCTTTAACCTTTGCAATATATATCTATGAGCCAGCTATAGCAGATAAATGCGACAGACACACAGTATTCATACGCATAGCTTGTGTGACATTATATATATATATATATATATACATACATAACCACGCTCGTATTATTTATCTGCTCAGTACGGCGCCGGGTAAGAAGTGGTACATCCTATAGCTAGAACTGGAAGAGTTGCAGGGTTCCTCTTCCTACTTCCCAGCCACATAAAACTACTAAATTTCCTTCCTGCTATTGTCGAAGATTTTATATATTGTTTTCCTTATCTTGTGACCAACAAATTTTTTTTTGTAAATTATTGCGATCACATATTAACGATAATCTATAATCAAAATCGTAAATGTAATAATATCCTTAAGAAATCAATACATTTTCGTTACATACGATTATCTATATAAGAAATTTTTGTTGGGAATTACTCGAATATTTTCAAGAGTAAATTTGCAATAGCCATAACCACTAAAAATACACAAGGGGAGAGAAAATTATTATAAAATTATATCATAATTTAATTGAATGTTTCTTACAATGTTAATCCATTCTTCTTTTAAAAAGACATCGCACTTGTGTATATAAAAATTTAAAACAATCTTTTAAGTTTTTGTAGACATTTTAACAGTAAAAACCTTTTGACTTTTAAGATTTTGAATTTTTAAATTCACAAAAGTTAACCTAAACTTCATAATTTAAGATTCTTTGTATTCCTAAATTTGTCACATAATAATAAATATTTGAATTTGTAAATTTAAATATTTTCTTTGAATCAATAGTAGTTCCTTAAACTATAGTTCAGAAGGAAACAAATGAATTGCAAAAGTTGTATTCCTTCTAAGTTGCGTCGGCACCACCTTTTTACAGTAACTAGATTTTTCAAACTCTCTTTCTTCTTCCTTGATCTTCAATTTATTCAAGCCAAACATAACCTTGTCATAATTTTTTGTAAATCTTCGAAAGCATTATTCAAAGTTTTCAAATCATGTTTGAATTTATAAAATTCTTGATCATTCACATTTTGAATTATAAAATCATAACCATTTATGAAATGTTTATCACATACAAAGTATCATTGTTTTCAGCGTCCTTTTTTATATATGCTTGATATCCAATATGCAAATATCTTCCGTACTTTTCTTCAAAATTAACTTTGCCATAAAAACTAATTAATGATATGGGTTAAAATTTTCACAAATGTAAATTTCCGATCACAAATACAAAATTTCAATTATTTCCTTGAGGATTATTTTAAATTGAACTATAAGAACAAACATATTCCTTTCTTCATTTCTTCTCTTTTTCGACTATTATGATCACATCAATAATTTGTGTTTGTCCACAATACCACTATCTCTTAGGAAACTTCTCTCATTCATTTTCTTATGAATTCTTTCTCATGACTCTCACTCTTACCCTACGAGTTTATTTTTTTTGGGAGTATCAAATTTGCAAATAGTCACCTTAACATGTTCTCTTTTCCATAAATTTGGAGAAACATTTTCAATGAAAAGTATATCTTCTTTTCCTTTACTCTTTTTTTTTTTTGGTTGGATTCGATATCACTTAATTAAGAATTAAGAGAATGCTCTATTAAAAGAATAATAAATTAATGGAAACCAGAGCCACTTAAAAAACACAAAGGGGGAGATAATTTTCATAAATTTATATTATAAACTTAATCGAACGCTCGTTACAATGCTGTTTCACTTTTTACTCTCAAAATAACTTCACATTCATATAAATGGAAATCTAAAACAACCTTTTAAGCTTTTTAAATATTTAACATAAAAGACTTGTTAACTTTCAAGACTTTAGACTTCTAAATTTACACACTTTAATCTAAATATCATAATTGAAGACTCTTCGTATTACTAAACTTATCATATAATAATAAATATTTATATTTATATTAATTTTTTTAATGTTTTTGAATTATCTTATAAATTAAGTTAGTGAAGAATATTTATAGAGTTTTATAATATGATTAAACCATCACAAGTTTCGATCTTATCTCTTATGTATAGCCAAACTGATATGTCCTTAGAATTATCATAAGCTTAAGTCTTCTCTTATCTCCTATATAATAAACAATCATTTTGACTATGCAGATTTAATAATTACAAAAAATTATAAAATGATAGATATAATCATTATAAAATAATTTTAAGACTAATATTTTGTTATGAAAATCGATTAAAACTTTTAATATTCAAAACAAAAGCATGTTCAGTTTTACATGTAAGAATGCTCAAAAAGTCGCCAAAGATGAGAATAGAACTTAACATTGTTCTAAGAAATAAATACATTAAAAAAATATCTTAACATTTTGATATTATATCTACAATGCCCTTTTGGTTCAACTATTATAAGTTAGAATCCTATCTGAAATACCTTTGTGGCTCATGTTAATCATGCTTCCTTGCCTAGATAATTTCAGTTAGGGTTAAAGGATCACCTAAACACAATTTCAAGATGTTGATCCTATTGATGTTTTAAAATGTTCTTTAGGATTTTGAAAATATTTGACACCTAACTAAAATAATTGGAACTTAAGTGAAAAATGCAAAATGGTTTAAAATTTAATTGAATATATAAAATATCATCACTCATTTTTTTTATAAAACAATAAATAATATTAATAAAAAAGGAAATAGAAACTATACAAGGGAATTAGAAGACATAGACTCTTTAAAGACTACTAAAATTAGTAACAATTTAAATAGATGGAAAACGGGTTGAAAGAGGTAGCTATTTAAGGGTATCAGACAAAAAGGTATGCACCACCTATACAATTTACAGCCTCTACTCAACATAAGAGTAGAAAATCTATTGAATCAAGGGAGATTTCAATTTTAGATTTGATGATAATAAAATATAAATATTACTAATGATTTGAGTTTTTGTTATAATTTTAAAAAATGTGTATGTTTGATACATAAATTCAATATATAAAGTTTGAATGTGAAGCAAAAAATTAAAAATAATGGAGGAATAAGAAATGTGGCAAATCCAAGACTTTGTTTTACAAATTTAAACTTGTTTGTAAGTTTTACTTAGTATTCAATTGATCTAAGGGCTTAATTTTTAGCATGGATTGCACATAACTTTAAAAGTTGCATAAATTTTCATTATGTAGGTTATTTTAGTCTTAAAATATGATTTAAAACTTGTTTGAATTCATAATTAATGTTAGGAAAATGTTTAGAAAGGTTTGAAACTTGTTTGAATTATATTTTGGGTTTTCTAAGCCTTAAACGACGGGTTGTTAGTATATCAATGACGCTGATCCATGACTACCGTTGAAACCAATGTTTTAAATTTCATTTCGTATCGACTGGGAAACAAAACAAAAATAGCTTATACCGTACTAGGTTTAGATACCGGTCAATACCGGTCGTTTCGGCCATTGCTGGCTTAAACTTGTTGTACCAGCTTGTATCGGCCGATACCAAGAATAAAAAATAATTAAATTTTCTTTTTTTAAATTTTTTTGTATTTTGACTTTTTGAGTTTAAATGTATAATTTTTATTTCCTATTACAACTATATTTATGGATTATTTTATAAATTTTATAAAATTTAGAGACTGATTTATAATTTTAAAAAATTATTCGAAACGGTACTGATATTAATCGGTACCGATACAGTACTATTTTAAAGCCAAATTCGGTACCGTTACCGATACGATATTCAAAACTTTGGTTGAAATCCCATATAAAAGATTAATGCAGTTTTAATCGTTGATCAATGATACCATTGATAAACACAAGAACTGTTGTTGATGTTCAACGACTAGTTTTCTAAAAGCTTCAGTTACAGGTTTTTGTCATTTTCTTTATCATAATGTCTCTTTTTTGTTCTTAACAACCATTTAAACTTTTTTAAACTATAAATAAGTGTTCTTGACCTTGCTTAACGACCTTTAGGCCACTTTGATCCTTGTTTCAAGCTCTCAAATGAAATTCACTTAAAGTTGCCTCTATTTATGCTTTACTTCTGTCCATCTTAGATTTTGTGCTTTTGATTTGTTTTTTGATCTTTAATTTTGTTATTCTTAGTTGGTTTAAGGTTTCAGGAGTGTAATAAAGCTTTTACTTTAATTTTTAAGCACTCATAACATTATTTTAAGCTCCAAAGTCATAGATTACTCAAATTTGTCCAAATTTTGTTTCATACTCATTCATTTTCAAGTTTTTTGACTAAATCTAATTTTAGTGCATCAAGTTTATTATTTTTGTATTGTTTAAGCTTTCATGTGAATCATTGATCTATCATTCAAATTATTGAAAGCAAAGAGCCTTTTGGTTTATTGAGCATTCAATGAAATACCTCTTTAGGTGTATTTTGTAACTTCAAAAAGGTCATTTATATCATTTGTTATTTTGATCTTGTAAAGGGTTTTTTTTACCTTAAAAAGAGTTGTTTAAGGTTACTCTTCACCTTCATTAAATAAGATTGCATTTTTTAAGGGTTATTCTTCATCATAGAAGAAGATTGTTCTTTGTATAGTGAGCTAGTCAAATTTTCAATAAACAGATGTAGAGTGGATAAGGCAGTTGTTAGGAATTGCTGAACTACTATAGATTTTAATGTTCTTTCTTATCCCTTAACTCCTTATTTATTGCTTGTTATATGCTTTAGATATTTCTTATATTATTTTTTAATTGGCATTGACATTTATATATCATATTAGATTGAATCTTGGTTTAGTGATTGTATTTTTTTTGAATTAATTTAGGTGGCTACTTTAATTAGTTTATAAGTATTTTTAAACACTCAAATCACCCCCCTCTTGAGTATCTTTTAGAAGTTATAATTGGTATTAGAGCTAAACTCATTTTTGCATTTAGATTTTCTAACAAAAATTGTGAGTTAGGATCCAATCATGGAACATTTGTTAGGTTCATCTATCCAGGAGGATTAAAATATTAATAGGACATCATTTTTTAGTTGGAATGATTACTTGTATTGTAAAATTAGGATGAAAATTTTCCTTATACTAAAAAAATTTAAATTATGGGATATACATTTCCATTAAGATTAAACATGGTCAAAGAGTTTTGAGGGTGAAGGAAGAGTGGAATGTAAAATATAAAAGATAAGTTCCGCTAAATATTAGAGCCATTAACATTTGTTTTATGTATTAAGTAGGAATGAATTCAATAGAGTGTCTATATATGAAGCGACTTATGATATTTAACATACTTTAGAAGTTACTTATGAAGGTACTAACCAAGTGAAAGAAAGTAAGGTGTTCATAAGGTGTTCATACTCACTCATCAATATGCTTATTTTCATTGCATCATAATAAACGTATTTTCGACATGTATATTAAATTCATTAACATCATAAATGTATTAAAGAGTCTAAAAAAGATACATTCAAATGTTGAACTTATTAGAAGTATTTTGAGGATTTTACCAAAAGAATAGAAGGTAAAGGTAACTATCATTTAAGTGGCAAAAGAGACCTTAACATTTTTCCTTTAAATAACTTGATAGGTTTATTACTCACATATGAGATGGAGATGAAGGAGAACATAAAAAAAAAAGAGATGAAGAAACTACATCAAGAAGAAAGAACTTCATATTCAAAAGTAAGAAAAAGTAGTCTAGTGAAAAAGAGAGCTCTTCAAAAGATAGTAAAGATAATATAGATCTCCTCACTAGAAAGCTTAAAAGATTTTTAAAGAAAAAGGCCTTCTTTAAGAGAAAGGACCAAGATAAGAATGATTTTAAAATAAAATAACATACTAATGTTATTTGTTTTAAATACAGGAAATCGAGCCATTTGAAGAACCAATGTCCACTTTTCAAGGAGAATGAGAAGGATGTAAGAAGTAGCAAGAAAGAAAGAAGGGAAAAAAGGACAAGAAGGTGAGGAAAGTCCTAAAGGCCTTATAGGAGATGGAAAGTGGATCAAAGAGTGAGAAATCTGATAATGAAAACCCAAAATTTTATCTCATGGCTCTGGAAGATGAAGTACCACCTACTTCCCAATCTAGTGATGATGAGAATAATGATTTAGAAGTATGATTGAGCTATAATGAGTTAGTGTTTAAAATGAGCTATCTTGCGAAGGAAAAAATTATCTTCCAAACAGAAGGAATGCTTGAATTTGATAGATGATCTTAGGGTAGAAAATGAGAAATTAAAGAATAAGTTACATGTTTCAGAATCTAGAAGCGTGGATATTAATGATGATATGAAAAAAGATTATGCATGAAAATTATTCCTTAAAAGATGATGTAAAATCACTAAAAGAATTATTAGAAAATTTTACTAAAGAAAAGGAGAAGTTGGATAATACGCTAGGAGCCCAAAAGGCTTCTAATGATAGGGTCAGCCTAGGTTTCACTCAGAGAAGTGGAACACCTAATGACAAGATCATTTGTAAAAGGAAAAATTTTAGATGAAAAGCATGTTTCTCGAATTTTATTTGATCATGGTGCCTCTACATCTAGCTCATTATCTAGGAAGAACAACTATACATTTATGTATGCTTCTAGACCATAAATTAGGAAGAATATGCATGCTTCTAAAAATAGATACAATTCTTTTCAAATGATCAATCATTAAATGATGCATTTAAGCCATCAATTAGATGAACTTAGGCCTAAATTTTCACATGCTCCCCATATGTATGCTCACGCACCTAAAAACGTATTTCACTCATATTCTAGGTCAAAGTTTCACCAAAGAAGTTCATTTAGAAATATTGAATGAAAATTTACATATAGGAATAATTTTAGACCAAATGTGTATTTTGATAAAGTTACATATATTTGTGATTATTGTGGTAGGTTTAGACACTTAGATAAATTTTGTTTTGATAAATTAACAAAGTTTTCTAGTTCACTAAAGACCTTAGGAACTAGAAAGGTATCTAATCCCCAAAG
>JAOXYD010000136.1:24184218-24195819 GCA_028565735.1 Pinacopodium congolense | reverse complement strand
TGTCCCTACAGAGGGTGCCGTTGTCCTCCTGGTCAGCAAGGAAGCTCCACATCCTCTAAATTTCAAACATGTTGTGACCTCCATTGTGTCCCTTGTCTCTTGGCATGTGAGGGTGGTCTCCCAAAGCTTGCATACGGCCAATTCAACTCCATAATTAGGATCAATCAGTTAGGCATCAGATCATAGTGTTTTCAACTCATTATTCTCTTGAGCACAATCAATCAATTCCTTTTTTAAACCGTTATTCACATTCACCAATCGCTCATTTTCTATTTCAAGATCATTTAACACTTTCTTGCATTCCTTGAGGTTGGAAGACAATTTCTTCCTTTTAATAATAGCTTCTACAACCTTAACTAGTTCATCATAGCTTAAACTAACATTTATAGGCACATTCTCATTGTCGTCATCATCATTAGAAGGTGAAGAAGATGGTACCTCATCATCAAAAGCCATGTGATAAAACTTAGGACTTTCATTTTCAGCATTTTCGCTTCCCTCTTTGCTTTCAGTTTCCCACATGACTTTCAAGGCTTTCTTTCCTTTCTTTACCTTCTTCTCTCTTTTTTCCTTTTTACCATTTCTTTCATCCTTCTCACTTTCCTTAAGAAGTGGAAATTGGTCTTCAAATGCCTCGATTTCCTACATTTATAACAAATAACATTTGTGGGTTTTATTTTATGATCATACTTACCTTGCTCCCTTTTCTTGAATTGTGACGATGCTCCATTTCTAAAGGATTTGAATCTTAAAAATTTTGGACTAAATGATGTGGTGGACTTTGATTCTTTCTTTTACCTACAGATGGTTCTTTCAAGTTCACGATCAAATTCAAACTTTTTAGACTTATGGCCACAAGTTTACATACAAGGTTAAAAGCAAATAAAGCAAAAACAACTACTAAATGAAAGCAAACACATAATTGAAAACAAAGCACACTTAAAAAACAAATGCAAACAAGCAATATAAAAAATATTATCAAACTTAACAACTTTAAAGTATCTGATGCCCAAAATTCCTAACAATCAAAATATGTCAGATCCATGGCAACGACACCAAAAATGTATTGCGTTAGTTTATATTAAAATCAAATTAACCAAATTTAACACTTGAAGCTTTTTTTAAAACAAAGTTAAAACTAACTAACCAACAAGTATATCGATCGCAAGTATAAATATGAGTATTTTAAACTTGAATTATCATCCCATGAAGATCACTTATAACTAAGAGTAAGGAAAATGGCTCACAATTGTCTAAAAACACAAAATTGAATGATTAATTTAACTAAATTCACTAAACTAGGTTTCCAACTTTACAAAGAAGACTAAACTTGAATTTTAAGGTTGCTTAATTGATTAAATGGTCAAGGAAATGGTTTTCAATGATCCAGATGGATTAATTAAGGGTCAAGAGACTTGTCCTAGGGTAACTTCACCAATTCAAGACAAGGTTATGATTAAATCAATGTCTTTTCTCTTATTTTGAAGTTAAGGTTTGGTCCACTCTTAAATAAACCAAAAGAAGGCTTAAAGCACAAGAATCTTAATTTAAAAATTCAGATTTTTAGATTGATACCCTCAAGATTAACCAATCATTGGTCCTGTATTGATTAAAATCAAGTTACTTATTGATTTTCCAATATATCGAGAGATTGATCCTCTTCATTCATCATTTATCTTCTTAATCTCAAATTATTCATTCAAGACAAGATTTAAGCATTCAAATAAGTAAAAGACAACCCTTAATCACGTCTATGCATGTATTACGATCATCAAATCACCATTCCTCAATCACAAGCATGTTAAACCACTCATTTAAATCAAGAGAGATAAGATATCATGCATAGAACTCATGATCTTGAATATATAAGGTCAAGAGTGAATTTTAATACAAAATATGGGATTAGAATGCACCAAATTGAGCTACAAATATGCATACAGATCTAGACATATGATTGAGCCTTTATAACCCTAAAAAACAAGCTAAATTTGCAATCAAAATAAAAAAAAATATGAAGAACCCTTGAAAGGAACCCTAAGATTTGAGAGAATCTTAAATTTGATCTGAAAAACGTGTTTCTCTCTATCGATTCTTCTTGTTTCTTGACTCCCAGACCTTAATATATATGTGAGCTTCAAATGGGAAGCAACTTGCATAAGTTGGAGGTAATAAGATTGAAGATCTAGCTGAAAATTTATTGACTGGTACCAAAACAACACTTGAAAGGAGTACTATAGTGGGCTATGAAGGCAATATTCTAGTCCTTTGCTTCGAGAGTAAAATGGTGGTCTGCTGAGCATATCAGTGGGCTTGTTGCTACAACCGTTTTAGTCCAAATTTCAGACTTTTTACCGCAAAATCTTAGATTTTCTTCAAGTTTCAGCTTCCATCTACAATATACAACAATCATGCACATAATTAAATAACTTAGTAACAAAATGGGTGTAATGAAGCTTAAAATGACATGAATTTGTTATGAAGATGATTTAAATTCTTAAGCTATCACATCCTCATCCTTTAAATAATGACAAACTAATTTTGAAAATTTTCCTATACCAATCAATAAGGTCCTAAATTCGTAAGTCGTACCTAGAATGAAGCATTGTGATAAAAAATATAGGTAAACAACTTATGGCCTAGGATCAAAAGATGAAATGCCTATAAAATCAAAGGGCTCAAGTGCTTCCTAAGTCTCTTGAATAATCTCACTCGTAATAGCCTTCACTTCAGTAAGCTCACACTTAACAACTTCGAAATTGGTTTCACCTGAAGCTAATGTAAACTCACGACTATCTTATAACTCACTTGACTCTACATAATCAAGTCCCCTAACTGTTGCTAAAGTTTCCTCCATGGGTCTTTAATCATGTTTAGATTGAGGCTTGGTAGTTAAAGAGTTTCCAAACTTACCCTTATTAAGCCAAGAATAATTTGGGTGGTCCATCCAACTAGAGGTGTAATCCTCATCTAAGTACTCAAAATGATTTTGATTAAAAAATGGGTGAAGGTTGTTCAAAACAAGATGGATTGAGCAAAGAGTAATCAGAGTAATCATCAGACTCAAGGATATAGGTACATTTAATTTGATCAAAAAGGTTTGTCCCACTGTCATCCTAGTAATCTTCAGGCTCCCTATGCCTTTACATCTTCTTAATAACTATGCAAAGTCATTAAAAGACTACTCTCTGTATAATCAAAGATGATAAAAAAATAAAACAAAGAAAGAAACTGTTATTGTAAACATCAAGCAAGCATGTAAAACAATACAATAAAATAAATCTCTAGAGTAATTGACACCAATATGTCCGTAATATTACAATTACACTTCCCTGGAAACAGCACCAAAAACTTGATTATGGTTGGCCGATCAAAAAATTAGTTCAAATAAATATGTCTTTTAATGCACAAAATTATAATTTATTTAAGACCAACTTTTCAATAAGTGCACAGGTCGCAACAACTTATATAGCGGAGTGTTTTTAAGACTTCTAGTATCGATTTCATAAGGAAGTGTGTACGTGATGCAAATACTAAATCAATTAGATTACAATTATCTAGAGAATTATGGAATTATAAACAAAGAAAAAAATTAAAAAATAACTTAGAAAGCCTAGAAAAATTCCAATCAATTGTAAAAGAGTTTAAGGTTACTTTTTCCTAAATTATTCAGTTAAAGCTTTGGTGGTTGATGATCTAATTAATGGTTTAGTGACACTTAATCTAGGGTATCTTCACTAAATCTAGACAATGATTTGGTTAAGACACTGATTTATCTTTATTGGTCATATCCTGAAGTTTGGTCACGCATCAGATTTAGGTAATATGCCTAAAAATCAAGAAGTCGAGTTCTAAAATTCCTTATTTCAGAACTAGCACCCTCATGGTTAACCAATCTTTGGTTATTTCATTGATCTAATCTACATTTTTGTTGTTAATTTATCTAATAACCTAGGTATATTTCTCAGATCCTAGATTATCTAATGACAATATCCTATGTGATCAGTTTAGAACGAGTATTAAACATTTAATAAACAAAGATTAATTTAATAATCATGCATTAATCATTAATTAACATAATTAAAAATCAATAAACACATTTAACAACGTAGATTAACTAAAATTAAACACTCAACACATAAATTAATCAAATATTACAAGATCATTAACTTAAAAAACATAAACCTTGATTAATTCATAAATAAAACCATAATACATAATATTCAATGTTAGAAATCACCAAAGATGGATATGAGATGATTAACTAACTCTAATATACATTATTACAATTTCAGGAACTCACAAACAACCTGTTAACATTATTTTTAATGGATTGAAATGAAAAACAAAAGAAATACCAACCTAAACTACTTTGATTTGAAAACTAAAAGAAAAAATAAGTGTTTTTGCCTAAAACTCTCCTCTTCTGAAGCTTGGAGACGTCCTCAACTTATAGGAAAGCAGCTGGAGCAAGTGGAGCAGGTAGCCAACTGAAATTGATAAGGGCTAAGGGCGTCATATTGGTCTAAAACTTCAGCTCCTATACGGGGATCTCCAAGAGTAATACGATGGGTTAACTAGACCACAGTATTGGTCCTGGACTTTTATACTTTTTCTTTCTTCTTGTTTTAATATTTAGTTATTCACATCAACTTACAATTTAAATATTTCTAAACATTAATTAAACATTTAAGTACTAAAATATAGGTAAATACACAACAATTAATATAAAAAAAATATTATGAAACTCACCCCTAACAGTAATGCAACTACAACTGTGGCTTGAAGGTATTGGAGAAATGATGAAAAGAAGATATAACATTAACTAGCGATCTAGGGTGGTGGCCTTGAGAATTTTCTATCGACTATAATAATTAAAGAATGAAGAAGAAAGATGAGGAGAACAAGGCCCAAAGAGAAAGAATAAATTGATAGTTTCTAAAGGTGTACAATAATGGGGAAACATATGTGAGAATTAAAGTTTTGTCTTCTTTTCCTTTTTTTATTTATGTATTTATGATTAGGTGAAAATATGTAAAGAAGATAATAGAGGGTAGGAGGCTATCGGCTACCAAAAGCAAATGAAGATAAAATTTAGGTTTTCATAGGTTTCACCTAATTTACCCTACCCTTCTAAATGCCATTTAGGGGCCAACAATTTATAAATTAGTTCTTCATTAAGTAACTTTTCGTAACAATCCTCAAAGGCCATAAGTGTATCGCGAACACGAATTACAACATTTAGTTCTATGAACTCATCATTCATGCCAATCAATGTGTAAGTCATAATTTATGTATCATTAAAAGGATGTCCAATAAGAGCTAAGTCATTGACCAAGTTTTTCATGCTACTTATATATATTGTTTTAGATTTACCTTACTTTTTGTTTGTCATAAGGGAAGATAAGACTAAAAACATTCATGTATTAAAATGATTGGTAAAGCTTGCTTCTAATTTTTCCAAGCATTAGTTTAAATTTTACAATTATTTATTTTTAGACTAGTTATACTATTAATAGTAACTTGGATATTAAGAAGTATGACACTATCTTGACGTGTCTAAAAAAGGTATACAAGATCATTTTACAATGAACAAGGATTAGTTCTATCAATGTATCGAAGGGGTCCTTAATTGAAAAGAAGATTGATCATTTGATCTTTCCAAGAGCCATAGTTTCCACCATTTCTCTCAAGTTTAAATGGAATTTGAGATGAGGTATTACGAGATATCAAGTTTACATTAGTGGCAGGAGGATTACCTTAACCTATATGATTTACATGTGCAATATTTGTTAGAGTTGTTATCCTATCTTGATTATTTCTTATTTGTTTGTAACTTTACAATAACCTTCAAAGGTTGCAAAAGACTGAAGCACTGTGAATTGTGCTTTAAATAGTGGGATATTGTTCAGTTTGAAAACTTTTGGTGCACTTGGTGTTTCCTAGATTCTAAAGGTGCAAAAATTGAGAGAAAAAAACTAAGGTACTAATAAGATCTACACTTTTGTAGGGGAAGGCTCTGATACCATAAATGATTTTTGTAAGTTTTTATTGTGCCTGATTCACAAGAACGATCATGCATATATGCATAAATAGACTTATAATTGTAGCTTTGTTCTAGCTTAAGTATGAGCTATTATAATCTGAACACCTAGAATGATTATAGGGTTGTTACAATTGTGATTATTATAAAAAAAATAAGAATGAAGGAATCAATCATATTTTTTTGTGTGTAAAATATAAAAGTACAACAAGTATTTATACAAGAAAATATGAGCTAGTTTGAGGTAATCTAGATAAATTATAACTAATATGATAAATCTAATCCAATCTCTTAAATCGCAACATATAATTATGTGAATATTCTACAACATCCAATCGCATCCAATCTCTGAAATCATAAAAGATAATCATCTGAATCTTCGGTAATCTTGTTAACACTTCCCCTCAAACTCAAGGTGGTTTAGTAGATGCCAACTTGAGTTTGCGTACAAGATTTTGAAAGTGAGTGAAAAGATGCATTTTAGTGAATATGTTAGCTTTTTAATCAACAGAGGAGATAGGAGTCAATCGTATGGTGCCATGATGAACCTGATGATGGATAAAGTAGTAATCAAGTTAAATTTATTTTGTACACTCATGAAAAACATCATTATGTGAAATTTGGATGGCACTTCTATTGTCATAATAAAGTGCAGTTGTAGAAGAAAGTGTAACATCCATGTTAGTTAATAACCATCGCAACCAAAGTAATTTTGAGGTAGTATCAGCAAGGGCACAATATTCAGATTTTATACTGGGATGAGCAACTATAGTTTGCTTTTTACTTCACCAAGATATAAGAGAACCACCTAAAAAGAAGTAATAACCAGTTATAGAGTGCCGATTTGTTGGATCACCAGCCCAATCAATATCTGATTAAATAGATAACATCAAAGGTGAGTTAGTAGAGAAATGTAATCCATGGAAGATAGTTCCTTTAATGTAATGAAGAATTTGAAGTACTGTAGAAAAATGAGTTAAACGGGGAGCTAACATACACTGATTGATAAAGAACAACATAAGAGATATTAGGTCGAGTAACTGTGAGATAAACACACTTCCCAACAAGTTATCCATATAAAGTAGGATATCAAGAGGAGTGCCATCAAGTGGTGTAAGTTTGTAATTAAATTCCAAAGGTATTAATACAGTTTTGCTGTCAATAATGCTAGATTGAGAAAGTAAGTTGAATATATATTTTACTTGAGAGAGAGAGAGAATAGCCTTCATAATTATGATAAACTTCAAGTCCTAAAAAATAGCTCAGAAGACCAAGATCTTTCATTTCAAAACAATGACTTAGATAACTTTTTAATTATAAAATGCCTAATATATTATCGCCTGTTATTATCATATCATCAATAAAAGGACAATACCACTATCAATTTTTAGAGTGAATAATGCATAATCGTGTGGACTAGTAGTAAAACCAAAATGAGTAAGATTGGAACTAAATTTAGCAAATCATGTTCTGGGAGCTTATTTTAATCCATATAAGACTCGTCTAAGCTCACACACCATATGAAGAGAACGATAACTTGGGGAAGAATGCATATAAATCTCTACTGTTAAATCACTATGAAGGAAGGGATTTGGGCATCCATCTAATATAACTTCCATCTACAAACTGTTATAATAGCTAAAATACTACAAAAAGATGTTAATTGAGCCACTAGAGCAAAGGTTTCTTCTTAATCTATATCATATTCTTGAGTATACCGTTTGGCTGAAGGTCAACTAAGTCCCAATTATGAGTTTTCTCCAAAGCTTAAAGTTCTTTAGTCATAGCTTGCTGGCAAAGAGGGTCAGTACTTGCCTTATGATAAGAGCAAGGTTCATAGAGGGTCACAACAGTAGAATAACAGTGATAATTAATAAGATAATGAGGAGTTTCTCTTACTCGAATGGAGCGACAAAAAGTAGTGTCAAGAATAGATGTAGGCTCAGGTGCAGGATCAATAACTAGTATAGGTTAGGGAGGACTAGGAGTGAGTACATCAAAGTCGCATACATCAAGACTTGGAAATAACTCAATGGAAGAATCAGTAAAAATTAAAGAGTCAATATTGATTGAGTGATGGAATTTGGACAAAGAAGAAAGTATGGCATTTTCCTAGAAGGTGTCATTTCGAGATATGTGTAATTTATTATAAAAGGATCCTAACAATAATACCCTTTGTGTTTAGTGTTATAACCAAGAAAACAATATAAACTAGTGCAGGATTCTTGTTTTTTTATGCTCATAAGGCTGTAAAAGAATAAAACATGTACAACCAAAAGGTTTTAAGAACTGAGTAGTCAAGAGGCTTTTCAAATAACTTTTCAAAAGAGGAAAGAATGTCCAGAACTAAGGTAGGAAGTCGATTAATAGTATAGACAGTATTAGGGATTTCTTCTTCCCAAAATTTTTCTAGACATAAGGTAGAGAGAAGAAAAGCACGTATAGAGTCAAGAATATAGCGATACTTTCACTCGACTCGTTCATTTTGTTGGAAGGTGTGAGGACAAAAATGTTGAATAATAGTACCTTATTGACTAAGAAATTAAAGAAAAGAAGAATCTCGATATTCCATGATATTGTCTATTCGAAGAATTTTAATAATACAAGAAAATTAAGTTTTAATCATATTTGTAAATTGAATATAAACTTAGGACAACTCAGATCGATGTCTTAAAAAATATATCCAATTAAAGTGAGACAATGGGTATGTATGCGGGGATTGCTAGAAGAGGAATCAATTGGAGATGTTGGTATCACAAGGCAGAAAACAGATCCAAGAAAAAAGCAAATCTGGGCAGAGAATAGTAAGCAAATAATGCAGGCAATGAATAGAACAACAACGGGACTTCAAGTTTCAAACTAGAAAAGCAAAAATAAAATAAGTGTATGGCTTTAATACCATATTATCATAAAAGAAGAAGACTGGAGAAGTCAATCGTATGTTGTTATATGTAAAATACAGAAGTACAACAAATATTTATACAAGAAAAATGTAAGCTAGTTGAGCTAATCTCGATAAATTACTATTTATCTGATAAATTTAATCCAATTTCTAAAATTATAGTAGATAATAATGTAAATCTTCTGTAATCTCCAATCTCATCCAATCTCTTAAATCACAATAGATAATTATTTGAATTTTTTTGTAATCTCGATAACAGTGATCATAGAGCTATTGCAACTATGATCATGGGGTTACAATGTAGGATTTATTCTCAAATAGCAAGTAATATTTGAAACTAGAAAATGATTTATAATTTTCAAGTTTAACTATGCTAAACTTAAATATGTTCAATGTAGCCTATCGGGAAAAACAATTGATATATAAATATCAATTACATGAAATTTAAAGAGAATTTTATACGAGGAGGAGATAATTTAACTATTTGCATGTCGAAGTCAATTTTTATTAAGAAGATAAAATTACACTCATTGAACAATACAACTTTCAACAACAGTTGTCAAAGTTATTGAGGTAATACAGTATTAGCATATGTTTATACTAGGATTAAATTACATGACTTGCAGACTCGTATATATATAATTATTATTATTATTGTTATTATAATAATATTATTATTTTATTATTTTTATATAATATTATTATCATATTAAATATGACCATAACTGACATTATAGGCCGGCTGTGTAATACTGGCCATGTCCTTTGTACTATCAAAACTATTTTTTGTAGTTATATTAATCTAGTCTCATATTCTGGTTAATCTAGATCGAACCTGATCTTAAAACGCTGAATACCTGTACACATAAACGGCTAACAAGTGGAGAAATAGAGCAGGCCATGAGGCCAAGAGAATGGTAAATTCTGTCTTGCGATTCTCTCTCTCACACACGCGCGCGCGCGCAGCAGGCCGTCTAAGAAGAGGAAAGGGCTCCTGTCTCACAATTCATGACTAAATTCATTTAATTATAATGCTGACTAAAATATTGGATGCAGCCACAATTCACCCTTAAGTTGCCACTTCAATTTCACGTACGGACGGACCTGACAAAGATGATATGCTTGCTTTTCTCCTCTACCAGCCACAGTTCCTTTTACGTACCATTACTATGTATCACTATCCTCTATAATAATTTATTAAAAGTCACTGCAGTCTCGTGCGCGAGTGGCGTTTTCTCTTCAGTTTTGGACTCTGGAGTGCAAGCATTAAAAAGCTGCTTCCTCCTCTTTCTTACTTTTATACATTATTCATCTCATGATGCCAGATTTTGACATCAGGACAGGATAGCTTTATATGTCCAATATTCTCTCAGATGGAGAATCTTTTGCCTTTTCAGCCACAGACAATTTGATTCTTTCAAATCTGCCTTCTCATTTATCATTTATTTCGTAGCTAACATTCTCAACCTTAACTGCAATCTAGGATCCTCAACTTTCATACAAGAGAATAAATATAAGGAATCTTGATATGTATTACAGTTTTCAAGTCAGATATGATGATGCAAATATGCTTGCTTGCTTGACAAAAAAGAAAAATGAACATAGACATCAAAAGGTAAATGTGACCCCTTCCACCAAGTATACGTAAATATGCACTAAACGTGAATGTCTTTATGACACTGAACTTTCACATGCACCCGGACCATCAAGGATATTCTGTGACGTCGACTTCAACACATATTGAGATTTCTATGAAAATTGAATATGGTGCACGTTGGAGAGCAGAAGGAAACGCGGGCTCAAAATATCCAGACCTTCTGCCCTTGTCGCACGGTCATATGCTTCATAGAAACACAAGCATACACGATAGTTGAATCTTTGAGAGCAACGGGCTCAGTAATGAAACACAGTCAGCGTAACTTCAGTTTCAGTACAGCAAACATTCTTTTGCATTTCAAATCCAATCTGATGCATATAATAATTCACAAAACCAGTTGTCGCTCTCTGTCCCAAAGCTGATGGATCTCTCCTTTGTTTAGCCCACATATGAAATGTGAGACCTTGCTAAGTGAATTCTTCAAACTCATGAATCAAAACATCTGTACTTCAACAGAAAGAGCAAGCGCCTCTCGATCCAAACGTCTAAATATGCTGGCATGGTTGTAAGAGCAGCATTCAAAATGCACCAGTAACTTCCAGCTACGAATGTTCTCACAGTCAATGGCAGCCATCAAAACAATTTATAAGAAAATATGATTATAACTGAACCCAGAGTTCGCTTAAAGTTAAACAGCCCTTAAGTATATGATAACCATTTCCTCCAACTATTAGTCCTGCTATCAGTCGATAAAAACCTAGGAAGGCTGAGCAGACTGTTAACTCTTGTTATACCTTCTAAGGCTGACCACTCTTCATCATCTGCAGTGGAAATGCACTCTGCTAGGCTTCTTTTTGGATGGCCCTGATATTTTACAGACGGCTTTTCCAACTCAGAGATTGGTACAATCTCATCAAAAGATTTTGTGGTCCCTGAATGCTCCTGAACAAAAGCATCAGAACCATCAGGAATTTCAAAGTTCCCAGTACGTTCAGCAGTTTCTTCTGCATTAACTATCAATTCATCAGAAATCTGCTTCATGTTCCCTTCTTCTGATGTTAC
>JAOXYD010000136.1:24162358-24179588 GCA_028565735.1 Pinacopodium congolense | reverse complement strand
GGTTCACTTATTACCAACAATACTAACAGATTATGTTCAGAGTTGTACTTCTAGTCTCTTTTGGGAAAAAAAAAAAACCAAGAACCTGTACGATTGCAACAAAAGAAGAACGTATAAAAATCATGGAGGTAGAGAAAAAGACAATCAAATAGGAAGCACAAGGAGGACGGTTTACTACAAAAAGTAAGACAGAGAGGTATCTCAACTCAAATGGATGATTCTAAATATCCGAGCTTATTTTCTCAAAGCTTGGCTATAAGCGTCAAAGATTATTTAATGAAAGGACTATCCGAAGGCGCATATCCCTGGTTTCAGACACAAGGCAAGCGCAAAGACTATCTTTAGGCCAAGAATGGAAATGTTGACACTCATAAAATTAAGGAATAGAAGAAAATAGCTGGCGTCAATACGGCAATCACGATCTCGTAGATTGTATCGCTCAGGAAAATACTTAAACAAATAAGGGCAGTCCAGTCACTCAAAAGCTCACGCTCCAACCCAAGAAGAAAGCTTTTTTTTTTTTTTCATATCTCTGAAAACTGCAAGTGTACAGAGTAACTATACGGTCACTAAGCTAATAAAGCAAGGTGCTCAGAATGAATAAAGAAGATGGGTATGGCGGTGGAGAAAGGTGGTTACTAACCTCCCAAAGAAGCATGGCATCTTGATTGGTGCCTTTTTTGCCTTGCTGACTATATAAGCTCGCAATTTTACTGGCATCATTAGTAAATATCCTGCCAGGAATTTGGCGGAGAAGGCTTTCATCAAGCTCACATGCCGATTTATTTTCTTTGCTACTTTTCTTCTTAGTCCTCCAGTGGGTCTCGGCTGCCATAGTTGCTGATGTATGATTATTCACTTGCTCCACGCCAAGGTTATCATCATCCCTCCTACTTTTCTTCCCAACGGAGGAGTAGCAAGATCCCATCTACCACTAGCTTCTCCTTCTGAGCAACAAATGCCAAAGATCGATTCTTTTCCCAATCCAAACAAACAAACAATCGAACTTGAACAACTCTATATCTTCACACAATGCTTGCGGTTGCGAATTTCCCGCATGTTTTTCGGGCCGAATTACTGGGAAAAATAGAAAGGAAACTTTAAGAAAAACAGAGAAGAAGTGTATATCCATCAGTTGTACTGAGAAGTATACATGTAAATCAAACAACGAATCAAATCAAGTGCACAGTGTCCATTAGAATTCACCATTTCAAAGCCACGCCTCAGCTTGAATTGAAGATTCTGAGCAAACGCGTTCACAGCTCACAAGAGGGGAAAGGTTGGGAAGGAGACAGATCATAGCAACAAATTAGTAGAGGGGAATTAGGTATGAACTATGTGGCAGGCCCAATTAAAATGTTGAGAAATGACGTCCTCTTTAGTTTTGACTTCATATAAATTCAACTTTATTAACTTCTTGATAAAAACATCTACTATTTCTTTTCCATCTTCTTTCCTAGGCTTAAAAAAAAATCATTGCTTCGGTAGCCATTAAACTCGAGATGAAGACGCAATAATATTCATAATCAAGTTGCAGAGGATGGTTAAGGATCGTTACTTGGAAGAAATTAACATAATATCTATAAACCAATAATGTTTTAGTATAAAATCAAATAATTAAAAATATTAATTGATAAATTAAGATTCTATTTATAAATTATATTTACACTTAAATATGTATTTAATTTAAAATTTATGATACCTTATTAACCTAATTGCTTAAACATACATTTACCCTAGTACATAATATGCATGAAACTAATTAAAATATTTTACTATAATTATGTTATTCAATTACCAAATTCAATGAATTAGATTAACAATAATTTTCATATAGACTAGCACAGTTCTTAATAAAAAATTGTTTATACAAAATTGTAATATTGGATATTAAAAATTATATTTAATTAAGTAATTTGAATGCATTTCCAACAATTGCTTAATTCATCTCTTTATAGTTAATAATCATTCAACGTTTTTTTTTGTTTTTTCTTCGTTAACATAAAAAGTTGGAGTTGAATGTTTAGTAGTGTTAGGAGAAAAAGAAAAATGTACAAAAAATTTGCTCAAAATGTGCTACATAATTGATGCTTTGACATAACTTTTACATTATTACTATGCTCTATTAGATATACCAGTGAGGCTTACTAGGTACCTCAAATAGATTTCGGAAACTAAAGTTAAGATCGATCTTTGGCTTGGTTTGAGAACTTTAAAGATAGATAGATACGAATTATTGTAGCTGAGATCCTAGATATTCTAACCGAGATACAAGCCATTCTCTCTACGGGCATCAACTCTCAAGGCCTACCTGTTAAGGATCTTCAACTGACCAATCTACCTTGTATCAACATAAGTTCAAACAGGATCATTAAGTCCAATACTTTCTAATGCACAGGATCTTCATTTAGAGGCAAGTGCAAAGCATACTATTATCTCTATGTGATAGATGTAAACCTATTGAAAAGTTAGGAGAGAGAAACAATTTTTAGAGAGAAGCCATAAAAGAGACACAATGTTTTTTATTGAACTTCTGATTTAATCTCTCATTCAACCTCTCATTTAACCTCTGATCTTACAACGAAAGAGAGCCTTTACTTTTATAGCTAAAGGAATATATAAAGGATAAAGACCTTATGGATAAGATCAATGTCATATCACTACATCTTAAAGATAAGAATAATGTCTTATCAATATTATTTAAAGAGATAAGATCAAAGTTTTATTAACTATTCCTAAAGAAATAAGAAAAATGTCTTATCATACAGAGTCTCATAATAAAGACAAATAACATTTACTACATAATCTCACAAAAGAATATAATGATTCCATTATTTTCTAATAGGTTCCTACCATGACTGCATATTGGATAGGGATGCACCAAAACTGGAATTGTTACTGTCATTGTATTTTCTCCTCCTCTTCCTAGGACTTGCTTCTTCAGCTTTCAATTTTTTCGAAAAATCTTCAAGTATTGGCTCGTCAATGACATAAGGGTCATCATCTGGGTCTTGGGCATCTTGGAAGACCGAGATTGCTAATTATGATATACCAACTGTATCTAAACCCAATTCGAGGTCCATCACAGGACTGTCTGGAATTTTTATTGGATTGTTCTACAAATCGGTAGATGTAGAGGGCCTTGGAATGGACTTGCGTCCTAGAATGTTGAATCCAAAAGCAACAACATCTTTCTTAAAGTCTAAAATTTCAAACTCTAGCATTCGAGGCTCACTAAGAACGAATTCTCTTGGGTAAGGTTCAATAGATGTTGTGACTGCTAGCGGTGCATACCTTGGAGTATGATTTAAGTCATCCAGGAAATCTTTGAGGCCTTTAAGAATATACTCCTTGTATCACGGCCACTATAGTGAAGTATGCCAAAAGTAGACCTAATTATCTATGTAAATGGATCTATCATGCACCTTACTGTAAGGTCTATGAAGGATGAAGAAGCACTAGGTATTTTGCTTCTCCATTGTAGTCTCCCATAGTCGAAGGTGTTCAATTACTTGAGAGAGTTGAGATCTCCATAGCATTAATGGTTGGTACCACTCCATGAAGGTCTATAGGAGGGAGTTTTCATTTTCCCTATAATATAAATACTGATAGATGCATAAGGAATGAATAGAAATAACACAGGAATACAGAGCAGAGAGTGCCTAAAGATATCACATGATATGTTCTGTTATAGGGCCATTAAAGAAGAACACAGTATGGTATGGTGTTTAGATGTTAAAGAGAGATAAAGTGCAGTAGGTGCCAGACTGCTGAAGGAAGAGATGTAAATAATAGAAAAGGCTTACTCTTACAAGACGAGTAATTTCATCAATGGTAATTGGACTCTTACCAATGGAAGGGAAGAACTTCTTAACCTTAACGATGCTTGATTGGCTGGTAATGGAAAGGATAAGCGAAAGAGATTTAGAAGGAGTAATGAGACGAATAGATTTTTTAGGATGAGAGAAGAAGTTTGATAAGATATTTTAGTGTCCTTTGATGTGTTTAACTTGGAATTTATAGAGGGAAAACCAATCCTTCCATTTGAGTAATTAACTATCTGGCAAAATCTTTTTACTGTGATCTAAAATTTTGGGAAAAGATGTATTGTCCATTTCTACTGTAAAAAGATAAGGAGTGAGGTGAAAATTAAACTTTTTTATACCTCTTTTGACTATCATAATCTCTTTGTAAATTGCATAGTAGTGTTTTTCTTAATCTTTGAACTGTCCACTTGCATACCCGTAGTAGAAACGTTTTCCGTCTATCTCCTCTATAAGCACAACTCCCCAAAAATCTTCACTTGCATTAATTTGAATGATTCTTTTAACTTTATCAGGAATATTTAGTGGAAGTGGATGCTAAGTAATCTCCTTTAGCTGTTGGATTGCTTTTATTTGATTAGGGCTCTAAGGTGGTAGAGTCTTCTTAAGCAACTTAGACAACTTGCTGGTATGATCAGACACATGAGGGATGAAATCTCTGATATAATTGTAATCCCTAGAAACTGTTAGATTTGCTTAACAGTAAGATTCATATCTGGGAATTTTAATAATTCACTAGCTATGTGTGGGCCGGACTGGTAGATTCTATCCTTAAACTTCATACCCAAAAACTTTATTTGGATTAGTCTAATCTGACTTTTACGGGTCAAGAGCATGATCACATACTTTTTACTAAGATCTAAAAGTTGTTGTAAAAGGGTCCGATGTTCTTTCAGAATTTAAAAGTACAACAAGATATCATTAATATAAATCAAGGCACTTTGTAAAATGGGTTCGTAGATCTTGGTCATGGCCTTCTGAAATAGTGATGGTGCAACCTTTAAACCAAATGGCATGACTGTCCATTGATACTGGACATTAGGAATGCAGAATGCTATCTTAGGCTTATCTCTTGAGTCTACCCCCAATTGCCAAAATCCAACTTTTAAATCAAATTTGAAAAATATTTTTGGCTTATTGAGAAATACCACTTGTGTGTTGATCTTAGGCAGATGAAACTTATCATCTTATAAGAAAGTATTTAGAGGTTTATAATCAATGATTAACCTTTTCTTTCCTCTCTTTTGTCTTGTTTACATAGAAAGCTTGGCACGCCCAATCTAACTTGGTTGATTCGATCAGTCCTTACTTTAAAAGAATATCACAGCCTTCTTATGCCATCTTTAAGTCTTAGATTCATTCCCAAATGAGTTGCTTTGAGAGGAATAATGTCCTCATTCTTCTTGAAAGGAAATTAGACATGGAAGTCTGAATTCTTCTATAATGGATGAGGATGATTAACTGATCATGACTCTCCAAAAAATAGTGTAAAATTTATTCTCTGATAGCATCATATCCAGAGGGAACATCTTGTAATTCAAAGATGTTACAATCTTCTGTATAGAGTCAAAAATCTTGCTTGTAATGAATATCTTAAGGTAGGATTTGTAACTTCTCAGTTTGGTAATAAACATTTATTCTAATAAGGATGTCATGACTAGGAAGATTTCTATCTAAAACTTTTGTCCAAACAAAATAATTTGGAAAGAACTTGATCCCAATCCTTCATTTTGTAATAAGATCAATCTTGAATGATTTGACGTCAAATGCAGTGAATTATTCTTCATAAGGTTGCCATTCTTCCGTAGGAAGGATATGTGACTTCATGACACTCTTACAAGATCCTGTATCTATATAACTAATTACTGAAATTGGTTTTTGATACTTTTCAAGGAGTATCTGAAGTTTGATGTATAGTCACGTTATAACTGGCTTCCTTAATTCGAGATTTAGACAAGATTGTTTCACCATATAGAGGGGCTTATCATCTTCTTTATCAAGAAAAGAAACTTCATTATCATAGGAATCATAGGTAGGTAATGCAAATAGAGTTTCCTCGACTTCACTGAATTGTTCTTCAAAGAGGGACTCAATATCTTTATCACCTTGTATAGGCATCATTGATTTGATAGACTGCAAGACCTTAATGTCTTTCTTAGTTTTCTTAGGAAATCATCTTGCAAAATGACTTGGTTGCCTACATAGATAACACATATCTGATTTTCTTGTCCCTGGAGCTCGTCATTTGAAGAATCTTATCTTCCTTTTCTTTCTTCTATAGGGACTTTCAAAGGAATGCTTCTTGAAGTGGCTTTTCTTCTTCCTATGGTAGTTACATTCTTTGATGTCTTTACACTTGATTTTTAGATAAGGCTTCTTGTAAGCTTGTTTGAGGTAAGGTCCTCCTTTTATCATCGCCTTGAAAAACTTCTGTTGTTCACACACTTTGTCTCATGTGACCAAGGCTAGTTGATATATTTCTCCAAAAGAGATTTGTGATATATCCTTATGGAGAACACTGATCGTGCCCTATAACTCTGGTTGTAATTTATCAGGTAGCGAAGAAATGAATGTATGCTTGAGATTCACACCATTGAAATCATTAAGCATATAATATCCTTCAGACATCCTTTGAAAATGCTTATGCAAATCTTCATGGAGTAACATTTCATTTTAAAGTATTCGTATCTGTTCTATTGGTCGATCATTTAGAAATCTCCAATGAATTCTTTGTGAATTGTTCCTAAAAAAGAACTAGTATCTGGAACTGAACAGTTTGTAGGCGTCTGTATTCACCTAAGCTTTGGAACCATTCTCTCAGGTTTTCAGTCATTCGTGAGATAAATTCTATTAAGATTTGTTTGAGAGAAACATCTGGCCTTGTCATTTGAAGGTCGATCTAAGCACTAAATTCGTGTAATCGATCTCGCAATTTTGTAGGTGGAATATCATCAAAAGTAAACCACAATCATGAAGAAGGTAGACTAGCAAGTGTTGCTTGTGGCCTAACTAGTTTGGTCATTGATTCAACATCCTCAACTTCTGATTCGATATCTTTCTCTTGTGTTACTACCATCATCAACTAGGAGATCTCAGTAAGATCTGCAAATTTTTCAGAGCTTTCAAAGTTTTCTGTAAAAGAATCAAAGGCTTGACTTTCAAAGCTCTCATATTCTTGAATATCAGAGCTATATTGGATTGGTTGAAGAGGTGCTATGAACTCATATGTTGCCATAGGTTCTTTCTTCTTTTCCATAATATGGGAAGGTTTAAACTTTGGTGGAGATGTTAGTGGTGCTTTGATCTATAGAGGCTTCTGAGTAACGCTGGCATATGAGGTTGAAGGAACATCATATGAAAGCGAAGGAACGTCCTTTGGCTTTTGAGTTAGTTTGGAGGGTTTTGTAGATGTTGGAAGAGCAGTCTTTCTGAACAAAGGGTACGACATTTTGAAGACTTTGTTGTAATCAGTGGCAGCAGGATATGTTGAAGTATTGTAAATGGGCTGTATAGTTGGGAATGTCGAAGGGTAAGGTTCATATATAGCTCTAAATTGCTCTTTAGCAATATCTGACTCGATTCTCTTGAGTTCTTCTTTGACCTTATGTAATTCTCTTTCCTTTTTTGAAAAATCAGGCACACAATATTGTTGGTTAACATATCTTCTTATATCATAATTAAGTTGAGCAGCTTGATTAAGCAACTTTTGATACAATTGTTGTACTTGAAGGGAAATAACATCGACTCTAGAATTTAATTCTTGTATCTGTCGGGATAAACCATCGAGTTTTGAATCGATCATCTGAAGAACATGATTTTGGAAAACTACATTTTTTGTTTACCAATTTAACACTTCTCCTGCCTGAGAAAGAGGAACAGGATGTCCATGAGGAGTGACACCTCTTGATTTAGAATAAGGTCAAGCAGAGACACCATTTTTCTTGTTTGTCCAAGCTTCTAATGCTAAAAAATCTTCTTCGAAATGATTTCATCATCGTGCAAGGTATTGGTGTTAAGATCTTCTCAGAAATAATAGGGATCACTGGTACAAAACATATTGATTGAATTTAGTGTTCCTTTTCAACTGCTTTTAATAGTGCAAATAGGTCCTTTGGTATAGGTTGAGGATTCTTAAGACTAATCTAAGGTATTGAATCATAATCATTATCATTCAATTTGGGCTAGATCTTCTTTTGAGGTTGACATCTTTTCTTCTTAGACTTATTTCTAAGAATATAGTCGTCATCATCATCTTCGCTATTAGAATATCCATCCCACCAACAATCATAATCTGAATCACACATAGAAGGATCTACACCCCATGTGAAATGTCCATTGATGTGTCTGACATATATCTCATGTCCATTAGGAAAGACAGAATGGATTGGGGGTCTATTAATACCTTCTCGATGAGAAAAAGTTGGAACAATCATCATAATAGACCCAGAAAAATTATGTGGGTCTATATACTCTTCTCCAGATCCATTCAAAATAAACTTGACAGTACCATCTTTCAATTTTTGTATGATTAGAGGAGTGGTAGTATGGATTGAGCGATAATGAGAAGTATGTTTCATAGTCTGTGATTAATTCTATGGGTAGTAGTTCAGCCAGTGGTCCAAGTGGCAACTGGCTTAAGATCTGAAGGATGGTAGTCTCATTTTGAGACATGTCTTCTACCATATACAAGGCGTCACGAGTAAAATTAAGAAAGTTCAGATCTAGAGCATGATTCTACACTATGTAAATGATCTGATGGTGTAATGTGGCCATAATAGCAATAGGATCTTGCTCAGTTCCAACGATTTGAATATAGAATTTTAATCTAGTAGATAAAATGGGATCATTGAGCTTAATATTGAAATATGGAGTGATGGTCATTATAACACTCCTATTGTTAAGAATAGTCAAGAGAGTACCAATTTTTGGTATTATGTATAAACCGTGTTAAGCATAGATATCCAGGCTATTGTCAGAATACCTTTTCTTCTATATAAGGTTAAAACCATGCAAATGGCACCAACATGGATATGTGTGTAACCTTGTTCTTGCCATAAAACAATTAGTTCAGAAGGAAATTCCAGGGTGCTGTACTACTCTACATAAGTGGATTTTAATCCACATTGATTCAATCTGGGGCCTTGGATCAATTCTTTAGGATGAGATCTATAAGTAGAGATTAAGGAGTGAATAATTCTCAAGATAGATCTATTGTAGTGGTATAGGCTATAAGGGCTTAATAATGGAAGTTGAGTGTCACTGAGTTTTGTATCATTAGGTAGATAAGTGATTTCTACTAGATTTTCTTTTTTATGAAAGAGAGTGTGCTTTATATTTTTTTAAAGTGGTCATAATGAAATGGCTGAAGAGAAATGTAAAGGATTTACTGATGAGGTTAAAGCTTCACTCATGGTAACTGGGTTCTCTCCCTACTGACTCTTATCAACAATAACTTTACCATTATCACAAGAGAAACTTTAGGCTCTAATATCACTAGGTATACCTATGAAGATTACGGGATACCTCAAATGGATTTTGAAAATTAAAGTTAAACTAAAGTTAATATTGATCATTGTTCTGGTTTGAGAACTTTAAAGATAAACATGAATTGTTGTAGCTAAGATCCTAGGTATACTAGTCGAAACACAAGCCCTTATCTCTATGGGCATCAACTCTCAAGGCCTGCCTTTTAGGGATCTTCAACTGACCAATCTACCCCATATCAACTTAAGTTCAAATAGGATTATTAAGTCCAATACTTTCTAATGCACATGATCTTCATGTAAAGGCAAGTGTAGAGCATACTCATATCTCTATGTGATAGAGGTAAATCTATTGAAAATTCAAGGTTTTAGGAGAGAGAAAGAATTTTTAGAGAGAAGCCATAGAAGAAACACAATATTATTGATTGAACTTCTGATTCAACCTCTCGTTCAATCTCTGATCTTACAACAGAAGAGAGCTTTTACTTTTATAAGTAAAGGGATACATAAAAGATAAAGATCTTATGGATAAAATCAACGTCATGTCACTACATCATAAGAATAAGAATAATGTTTTATCAATACTATTTAAAGAGATAAGATCAAAGTCTTATCACCTTTTCCTAAAGAGACAAGAACAATGTCTTATTATACAATGACCCACAATAAAGATAAACAACATTTATTATATGGTCCCATAAAGGAATCTAATGATTATATTATTTTCTAATAGGCTCCTGTCATGACTATATATTGGATAGGGATGCATTAGAACTAGAAGTGTCACTGTCATTGTCTTTTTTCCTCCTCTTGCTAGGGTTTGCTTCTTCAACTTTTTGCTTTGTTAGAAAATCTTTAAGTGCTGACTTGTCAATGATATGAGGGTCATTATCTGGGTCTTGGGCATCTTGGAAGACCGAGCCTGTTGATTGGGATGGACCAGCTGTATTTGAGCTCAACTGGAGGTCCATCATAAGATTGTTTGGAATTTTTATTGGGTTGTGCTGTAAACCGGTAGATGTAGAAGGCCTTGAAATGGGCTCAGGTTCTGGAACATTGAATTCAAAAGCAGCAATATCTTCCTTAGAGTTTGGAATTTTAAATTCTGGCATTTAAGACTTACCAGGGATGAACTCTCATGGGTAAGATCTAATAGATGTTGTGATTGTTAGCTGTGCATGCCTTAGAGTATAGTTTAAGTCATCTAGGAAATCTCTGAGGCCTTTGAGTCATAATGGTTTAATTCATTCAAGCTATTTCAATAGGTTTACTTTTGTCACATAGAGATATGAGTATGCTCTGTACTTGTCTCTACATGAAGATCTTGTGCATCAGAAAGTATCAGACTTAATGATCATGTTTGAACGTAAGCTAATACGGGGTAGATTGGTCAGTTAAAGATCTATAATAGGCAGACATTGAGAGTTGACACCCGTAGAGAGAAGGACTTGTGTCTTGGCTAGCATACCTGGGATTTTAGCTACATCAATCTGTGTTTATCTTTAAAGTTCTCAAATTAGACAAAAAATCGATCTTAACTTTAATTTAATTTTAGTTTTCAAAATCTATTTGAGGTATTTCGTAACCTTCACAGATATAGCCAGCGGTATGAAATTAAAAAAGACAAGTTATAATAATATTTTAAGGATATGTATATGATATAAATAATTATATAGCTATATAAATTCTTTTAAATTATTATTTTATTAATTTATTTTATTATCTTATATTTACCTTTTGTTAAAATTTATCGAATATTATTTATGCTGCAATTACAATTTAAACACAATAAAAAGCACAGCAATGGCATTTGTGGAATTAGATCTTTTTGAAGCAATAAAAATCATATTTTAAAATTCATTATATGATATCTTAATATAAAATTTTAATTCAAGATTTTTAATATAAAAATTAAGATTTATTTTATAGTTTTTAGTTATTTTCAAATTTAGAATTTATAATTTCGGATTTAATTTTTAAATGTTAGAGTTTATGGTTAAGATTTATGAATTAATTTTGACTTTGATTATATTTCTACTTCGTTCTTGAAGTGAACTAGACTAATATAAGTTTTCAAAGTATATTTTACACACATGCGGGTTAGAATCGAAATGTCATAATTTTGTTTAATTTTATATTAATTGAGGCTTAATTGCCCAAGTTACAAAACAGGATGATATTTTCTTCGGTGTTTTGACCTAAAGAATGGTGTGCCTTGAGAACGGAAATGAACTGGAAAGGCCAAATCCTTGTAATTTAGAGAAAGTGTTAAGGGTGAATAGGTCATTTAGTCATGGAATGAGCCACACGTTCGAAAAGATGAGGATTGAGATGGCCCACGCTCAATGCTAGTTCATTCTATCCTTTGCTTTGCCTTGCTGTATAAAACTTCTGCGCTGCTGGTATTCGCATTACTTCTCCTCCTACAATATCTGTCGAGTAAAAAGATAAAACTATATTCCATCTGGTGTTCTTCTCATTTATTTGTGTAAGTTGAGTTCAATTCTTCTCTCATTCTGGATATTTTCGATTCTAATTGTAAGATTTTGTTTTTCGACAGTCCAGCGTGATATGGCATCGAATTCGAACAAGGATGTTCCATCTGGTGAGCTTTTTAGCTATTGGCTTCCATTTGTCATTCAAGTTTGTGGTTTAATTTCTTGTAACTGGCAATCCTCAAACCGTATTTTAGGTTAACGCTTTGCATTGCGTACTTAGGTTTGTTGTCTCTTATGCTGGTTTGTATTGTAAATAGCATCTCGATGCAACTGGGGGCTTGCAGAGATGTTTTTCTGTTACTTCGATTTTCTTTCTTCATTGGTATTTGGTTCCAGCTTGAGCAAAGATCGAGGCACTGTCATGTGTAGTAGATTTTCTGTTTGTCTTTCTTTCCGTTTTCATGATATTGATTCTTTAAGTCATCCCTTGTTAAGCATATTTCGTTTGCTATCATTGTGAATCAATTATGACACAGAAGCCTTTTGTGAATCAATTAAAACACGGGGCTTTGGTTGCCCACCCCCACTCTTATAAATTTGTTTTTCCACTGTTAAGTACATTTTGTGATTAATTTAGCGTGTTATTATCCTGTAAAATGATAATCTGGGATCAGTTAGATAATTTACTACTTTTATTTTGGCTTCTCTCAAGATGAGAAAACTGGATTGCCAGAAAACCCAAACTCAAAACCAGAATCATCCTCTACAGACTCAAAGTCTGGACAGAAGGGCGGCGCACCATCTGCAGGAGCTGGGTTTCCTTCCAATCCTTTTGATTTCTCAGCTATGACTGGCCTGCTTAATGTATGTTGTTTCTCTTAATCTATGTGATTGAACTGTTACTTTGCATTAGTTTACTTCTCACGATTCAGTAATGTTGTATACTGTGTTAAATGCGCTGTCCTCCAATTTTAACCAATGCTATAAGGTAGAGCATTCTTCTTAATGCCATATAGGTTTTAGGTTTTACACGTGTGTATCTAGCTCCAATGAATCTTATAACCCTGGTGCTACTGACCTTACTTTTAATTATCATAGAGGCCTTGTTTTCATTGCTTTCAGTTTATTTATTGTTTCCAATTGAGGGACCAGGTTCCGCTATACAGTTTAACACCGAAGTAGAATTTTTAAGTGACACAAAAACACCTTGCACTAACTGTAGAGAAGGGCTAATGCCATGCGAGTGGGGGCAAACTGGAGATCTGAGCATAAGTTAACAAGTTCCTTTTCCTTTATAATCTAATAGTTTAGGGGCTATTTGTTATTGTTTCTGTTATTAGTTTCTTAATTTTGTTTTTTAAGCACAAAAACCAATGATTTTGCTTTACTTCTGTTTATAAACTCAGTTCATAAATTTACAAAAATATAAACAAGAAACTATAAACAAGAAAATCTGGTTTCTTTATGAACAGATTTTATGAACAAAATTTTTTACTTTGAATAATTGATATAATCTATTAGTGAATATATATTTTAAAGATATATGAGAGTGCTTTGGACTAAGAATTTAGATTTGTTTTATACTTGGTTATCATCACTAAATTAGTTTTTTTAATGACAAATTTCAACCAAATATGCATTTGTTTTCAGTTTTTTTAATTACAAATATTAACTAAATAAGTTTTTATTTAAAAAAAAATGGAAATTAAAAATAAAAAATATAAACAAAAAATTATAATAAAACTTAGAAATAATACCAAACGTCACCTTAGGTTTTAGTTGTGTGTACTCAACATGTTGACGCTTATGCCTCATCAGGCTTTGTACTGTGAGCAGACAAATTGGAAAAAAAAGTGTTTAACCCCTAACTAGGGATTCTGAGTTTTGCTTATGGCAGAGTTAATATTTTTAACAATTGTTTATGGATAAGAATACAAAGATTCACATGAGACATTTATATGGGGGGAATTTTTAGACTAGTGCAGATATCAATTATGTTGTTTCTGTCTTTTTATGATGCCAATATAGTTGTGCTTGTGATTCAATTTGGTTACTTTTCTTTTTTAAACTTTTATTCATTGAGATCTAAGATTCCTTTTTTTAGGACCCTAGCATCAAGGAATTGGCTGAGCAGATAGCAAAAGATCCTTCATTCAACCAAATGGCAGACCAGCTGCAGAAAAGTTTTCAAGGTGGAGCAGTTGAAGATGGCATCCCTCAGTTTGATACTAAACAGTACTATTCTACCATGCAGCAGGTTATGCAGAATCCTCAATTTATGTCTATGGCGGAACGTCTTGGCAATGCATTGATGCAGGTATCTCTGGCGGTTTACGTTGATTTTGATTGTATGTAATTTGACCATATGTTAATTTATTGCTTCTCTTGTTAGATGTGGAATCTGTTTCCTTCCTGCTTTAGTTTGTTTAATCCTGTTGTTCTGTGGAAATATAGTGATTACTTTATGTTATGTCTAGTTATGTGAGTGCACGTTGTGTCCCTGATTCCACATGTATATGCATGTGCATACCTTTTACAATCTGCTTCTAGAATGTCTCAATGTTTTGGAAGTTCCACTATGTGTGACAGTATGGACACTGCTTTTATTGTGTGTGTGCATTATGGAAAGTTCATCTTCTTCACGAAATTCTTCTCTTCAGGATCCTTCAATGTCTCAAATGCTTGAAAGTTTTTCAAATCCTTCACATAAAGAGCAGATTGAGGAACGGATGTCAAGCTTGAGGGAAGATCCTTCTTTAAAGCCTATTCTGGAAGAGATAGAGACTGGTGGTTTAGATGCAATGATGAGGTCGGTAATAAATTTACTTAGGTTCTAGTAATCATAATTTGCTTGGAAAAGGATTTTTTGCTACTGAGTGACAGGAAAATTTGTGTTTTCAACTTTTTCTCAGTGCCCTAACAATTAATGAAAATATTGTTCATCTAGGTACTGGAATGATAAAGATGTTCTGCAGAAATTGGGCCAAGCAATGGGTCTTGCTATTTCAGGAGAAGCAGCCACTTCTGCGGACAATTCTGCACAAGATGAAGCAGATGAAGGGGGTAATGAGGACGAGTCTATTGTTCATAGCTGTGCCAGTACTGGTGATGTTGAGGTATAGTCCAACTATTTGTTTATTTGGTCATTTCCTTTTCTTTGTTCATTCATTCAAATGTCACTTAAATACTAATATTCTAGATCAATACGAAACTCATTTGGTATAGATACTATTCAAGTATTTGTCCTTGAAAATGAGGCCTGGTTAATTAGGACAAAGTCATGGTCATGAAATATTTTGATGTATTAAGTGGGTAATCTTCACCTTGGTCATTAATTAGGGCTTGAAAGCTGCACTAGAATCTGGTGCTGACAAGGATGAAGAAGATTCAGAAGGAAGAACAGCATTGCATTTTGCTTGTGGTTATGGAGAGGTGCGACTACTTAAAACCAACCCTTTTCATGATATCGACAAAAAGGACATATTATGGGATTTCTGTGGTTGAATGAATCTTATGTTGATTGATTGATGTCATATGCCCCTATTTTGGACGTAGTTTGATTGCCTAGTGGCTATCAAAAATCAGTTTTGTGAGATAAATGCAGATACCTATTGCCCAGAGGGCTTTTAAGAAAATGCACTGAAAACATGAAGTGATTCTACCACATTAACTAAATTGGAATTGATACTAAACTAATATTTCAGATTCATCACTTAATTGGTGAATTAAGTTGTCAATTGGATTCGGCTTGTTATGGTCTTATTTTGATTGACTGGAGCAAAAAAAATTATCCCCTCATGTTTCCTAATACTTTTGATTTTGTTCCAATTTAGATTGAAAACATGTCCCGAAAAAAAAAAAAAAAGAAGAAAGCCTATGGGTTTTAGTCTGATCAATTAATATGGTCTTCTGAGAGAAGAACTTCAAATGTTATGTTTTTCTCTTTAGTTTGTGTTTTGCTGCATGTTGAAATAGCTTCTAACTTATTTCTATAGTTTCCACTTTTTGTTTTATCCAATGGGTTTCCATTGATTGCCATTGTGGAATCAACCTTCTACTAGGTCTGGTTACCTTTCACTATTGACTTTTTCCGTGATATGCTGTGCACTATTGACTTTTTCCGTGATATGCCGTCAATTTAACTTCCCTTTCAACTTTAGTAGTTCTGTTATCTTTTGTCCTTTTGTATTTTATAGCATTTTCTTGAGGAAAAATGTTGATAAAGCTAGTCCTGATGAATGTTAAATTAAAATAAAACTAATATTTCAAAGCTACATTAGTAAGTGTCATGGTTATATGCTTACACTATTACAAACATGGCTGAAACTAACTCATGTCTTCTTCAGAGAGTTGAACTTTGATTACGATCACATTCTTTTCTATGATTAGGACAAAGTTTCTTAGCATGTACACGAGTACATTGTATAAAATTTTTTGGAGTATTGAGATTTCGTAGAATAAAGTTACGTGCTTCATAGGACATGCAGTGTATACACAGGAAAAACGAAAAAGAAAAGAGTGCTTGAAAGCTTACTAAAATTCAATGTGGGAACCGATTCTTTTTGTTCGATTGTAGTTCTCTATAGAAGTAGAACTGGAAAAACCAGTTTGTTCACAAGCGTGGACACATGATTCTTTAGGTTTCCTGCGATAAAAGATCTAACGTGAATGTTGGCCTACTATTTCAGCTCTTGCTGGAATATGAACAGCCAGTATTAAGCCAGTGGTTTACTACCTAAGGCAGAAAAGCCCATGTGCTGATGGGTTTCTGAGATAGAGTTTGAGCCAATTCCTTAGTTTGAGTGCCCTCTGTTTGCCTGATATTAAGAAAGTGCACTTGAACTTATCCAGGTGAAATGTGCTCAAATCCTGCTCGAGGCCGGATCAACTGTTGATGCATTGGATAAAAATAAGAATACTGCTCTTCATTATGCGGCGGGTTACGGAAGGAAAGACTGTGTGGCCCTTCTCCTTGAAAATGGCGCAGCTGTGTAAGTAAAAGGCTTTTAGTTAAAAGTGGTGACTTTCAGGCCCACACTAACATATTATACTTTTCTGGGCATGGTGCAGCACGCTTCAGAACATGGATGGTAAGACTCCAATTGATGTCGCAAAGTTGAACAACCAACATGAAGTTCTGAAATTGCTTGAAAAGGATGCCTTCCTGTAGCTTGATGGTGAATGCCATTTGTTTGTGTCCGCTGGTCGATTGTGGCACTTTACTGGGTCGGTTTACATTGACTGTATTTGCTATTGTCGAGTTCTTACATCTTCCAATTTATAGTAACGTGTGATCAGTATGGTTCACGGGTGTCAACTGGTTAACTTTATTGTGAACATTGCCTGGTTCCAGTATTTTGATTGTCGCTTGTTTTACCATGTCCAAACGTTTATGTTATTGCGTCAAACATGTTCGACTTTCTATAACCTCTGTTCACGAGGGCTCATTCCATACGAGGAAGACTACACAGCCGGTAGCTGTGAC
>JAOXYD010000136.1:24143694-24156921 GCA_028565735.1 Pinacopodium congolense | reverse complement strand
GATAAAGGACTAGTGATTGAAAAAAAATGAAAGTTTAGGGACTAAAATGATAGTTTTCAAATTATAAGGACTAAATTGATAGTTTGAAAAATTACAAAGACTACCCATGATATTAACCCTAAAATTAAATATCCAAAGTAGAAATTTTGATAGCTCGAGGATTAACATAGAAAGTTACTTTTAAGTTATATGGTTAAACATCTGATTGTTTTGATGTGTTATATTACATAATGGACGATTAATACTTATATTACAATATTTATACTGACAAATTTAATCGGATTATCAAATCTATTGGTGGGGGTTTACCCTATCTCTAGTTCACGATTACACCTTACGATAACTATGTAAAATCGAATAATTCAATTAACAAAATGCTGTTAATAAAAAAGTTAGCATCTGCAGCATTAAATTTTTTATTAGCCTTAACAAAGTTAGTTACAATCTCCATTCATCATCGAATTCGGAAAGGAATGATTGGAAAGTCAAAACACCTGCTGCACTTGTAAAGCTGTGGTACGCATGTTAATTTTTAAAGTGTTAATGATAAATGATTTAACTTTTGATAAAAGAGATCCTAACCGATGACTTTACACAAATTATTTTGATTTTTAATGATAACGAGTTGATACATAAATTAATAAAAAGTATATCACCAGTGAGGTTCAAATTGAAAATAATTTGTGTAAAGTCTCCGGTTAGGATCTCTTTTTGGTGGAGTAGTTGGCATTCTACGGAGTTGTAAATTGATGGAATAACCATTTTAATAAAGTTGCAGAGGTCACCAAAGATATAAAACGAATGTAATTAGCAACAACTGCAATTCAACATTAGTCTATGGCATGATTTGTAACATGTAAAGAATAAACTCGAGAGTCGTATGCCAACAAAATTTCATTTTTCATTTCTATTTTAGTTTACTTATAATTTTTTCCCTCCTTTTACTATTATTTTTTCCGCCTAATAACTCATATTTCTCCATCATTAAAAAAATTTACATATAAGTTTTAGTTTATATTGGTCTATCTTTCAAGGATTCTTCGTTCTCTTTTCACTAAAAGTTACGACATTCTTATTAGAGATCAAACCTACGTTTAGAATCTTTCTAGAATTGAAGGTGGTTGTATTTTTATCACATATTGTGTAATGAGAGTTATATGTTAAGGAGAAAAAGAGATAGGATGACCATGATCCATTTATAGTGTTGAATTACTTCATAAATATATAAATGATATTTTGCTGCACGTGTTTATTGTTGTTTGGTGGGTATGGATCAATTTATATAGACGAAATTATAAATGGTTTCAAGATTGGATGTCAAATTGTTTCATGGGTAATATTTAGATACATTAAAATTTAATAATAACTACATAAATTATGGCATAACCACGTTTATTATAGTAATTAAAATTAATTAATGAAGTTAATTACTGATGAGAAAATGCTTATTATTCAATAATTTCTATTCCTATTATCAATGAATCATAGGATGCTTTCTTAGAAGGCAAACTGATTGGTGATGACATCATCTTGATGCAGGAGCTTTTAAGGGGCTTATATAAAGAAGAAAGAGCCAAAGAATTATATGATTAAAATTGATTTTCACAAGGCTTCTAATTCTATTATCTAGAACTTTATTTTACATGCTTTTAAAGCGTTTGACTTCCCTTTAAAATTAAAAAATTGGACTAAGCAATGTATAGTGATTGCTATTGGCCAAATATAAAATTAGATCAAATTAATCTATCTTTCAACACATAAATTCATAATTAATTCGAGACCAACTCTTTAGTAAGTTTATCAGTCTAATCAAGTAATAAAGTGGAGTATATTTTAAATTTCGGGTATCAATCCCATAAGGAAGTTTATATGATGTAAGTATTAGGTCAATCGGATTACATTTATATGGGGAATACCGAATTAATTGATTAAAAAGATAAAAAATACTAAATTATCCTATTATGTTTCAAACCATACAATTTGGAATTATAAAATGATTTCTCAATTACTATAAATTATCAAATTGTGGAATTTAGCTAAAGATTAGGTTATTAATGAATTAATTAAGATTTAAACAATTTTAAAGGCTAGATTAGAGTTCCTTCATGAATTCAAGACAAAGTTATAGTTAAGACTTATGCATTTTATCCATTAAACTTAATTTAAAGTTTGGTTATACTTTAAATCTAGTCAATGGGCTTTAATTTCAAGAATTTGATTTTTATATTTGCAGTCTCAGATCTCTAACTTTTACAAATAATCAAAATTTGGTCATTCATTGATTGATTTGTGTTGTTTATTGATTTTTCCAACAATCTAAGTAGATTTCTAGGATCCTAGATTATCTTTCACTCTAATCTTAAGTGATCAGCTCAAAATTAGAACTTTAAGACCTTCAATCAATAAAATCACACCTTAATACATCCATTCAAGCTCTCTTAAAATATTAAAACATCAATCCTAAGCTGAAAAATATATTTACCCACACATGATCATCAAAGCATACAAAACATGCATCTTAAGACACATACTTTAATAGATCAAAAAATATAAGTTGAAATATTTAGTTTAGAAGTTATAAAACAGGTTTAGAAAGCTCCTAGACAAGTCTTGAACTCCTCAACGTGATTTAGACAGTAACACAGCTTTAGATTTCACAAGACCTTGCAAGAAAATCAAAGAACATTAAAAGAATATAAGTGTAAGAACATGAACTTTGATTAGTCTGAAAATAGAGAAAATATAACGTGAATATGAGTTTAAAAACCCCCTATGATGGTTTAAAAGCAAAGATATATGTCTTAGCAACGTTATCCAACAAACAGCAACTCAAAACACATAATATAACTTGAATTACAAGTGTTTGAAGCTAAGAAACTCTAAGAAAAATTAAGAGAGAAGGAAGAACAATTCTCTCTCTCTACATTTCAAATATGAATTCTTGATTAATTCATAATTCTGTGTTATTTGTTTGTTTTTACAGTTACAGTAGCCTCCAACTTGTGCTAGAGAACAAGAGTAATGATGGAAAGCATGCACTAGTTGCAATTTTGGAGATTGGAGGTTGATATTATTGGCTAACCCTATTAACGACGGTCTACACAGAATTACAACGATGGTCTACAAGGTGTCGTTGATGAACAAATAATGAACTCATCAAGGACCCCCTCTTCTTCTATCAACATGACCTTGTGAGGGTGACATTAATGGTCTGGAATAAGGCTTTTTCTTCCAATTTTTGTTCCAATCTCCATCTTTAAGCTCCATCCTACAAAGTAAATATAATAACACATAAATTTCACATTTAAGCACAAAAATAAGGTTAAATTAACATCAAATAACATTAAAAAAAATACTACAAATTTAAACTCTAAAAACTCCCCCACACTTAAGTGTTTGCTTGTCCTCAAGCAAACCAATCCAATCCATCAACTTTCTCAAATTTATATATAATTATAGGAAAATTAATTCAAGATTAACAATATCATTATTGAAAATCTTTCAAAAACGTTGTCTCAGCGAAATGTTATATAATCAATTAATCATATCAATTAGCAAATGTATTTAAATCTTTTCATTATTTTTTAATCTTCAACCAAAATCACAAAAATTAATTCCACATGTAAAAGACAAATATAATGAGTTTAATGCATTAACTTTTGAAACACTTTCACATTATTCATTTGATAATTTATTTAGTTAACCAATTAATTAAATATGTGAGCAATTTGGTTGAGAAATAACTCAATATTTTGACGCGAAGGTGAACATTTTATTATGAACAACCCCCGATTACTCAATTGAGTTACATCAAATTAACTAGCAAAAAGCACCACTCATAACTTCAATCTTATACACGTATATAAATTTCTTGTTTTTTATTTTATTTTTCTTCTTTTTATTTCTTTTTATTTCTTTTCTTTTTTTAATATACATGTATGTAAGATTAGAAATCGGTGGAGTGAATTCTGCCTATGTATTTAATTCACTAATTTATTTATTTATTTATTTATTCTAATGATAAAAGTATTTTAAAAGAAGTCATAAAATTACTCACTAAGTTGCATTTTATATGTGGAATATTATTCTATTCATCAGGTATCCGTTCTCTAAATTATCAAATGAGATAAAGGCATTTAGTCATTAATAATAAAAATTAATCATATAACATTTCAATTTGTCAAAATAAGAAAACATAGATAATAATAAGCATCAAAATTGAAAACATTTTCCACAAATTATAGACTAGTAAAAGAAAATCAATAAATTGATATATTATCAGACAATAAATACTTAAGTGTGATCAAAACATATCCTTCCCCCACACTTAAATTGAACATCAGCCCTAATATTCATAAATCGGCATATAACCTTAAAATGTGAGAGAAAGGAAAAGAATACACCTGGATAAAGATATGATCGTGAAAACGCTCGGTCGATGTAAATTGCAGCCATCTAAAAATTAAGGACAAATGCTCAAAGCACTAGAAACAAAAGAAAACATAAAAGAAACAAAAATAAACACATCAAAACACATTAAAAGAAACACACCAAAAAGATGCAAAAAGCATACTACTTTATTGAAAGCATATAAAATCCTATTTCTATGGTTGGGTTGCCTCATAATAAGTACTTCTTTAAGGTCTTTTCGTTGAACCTTAGCGTTAGAGAATTTTCAACCTAAGCTTAAATCCAACACCTAACTTCTCATCCTTATCCCCATCCGTTTGGTGAGCTCGTCGTAAGCTACCAAATAATAAAAATACCTAACTAACCTAACTAAGAAGATAGGGCAAGTCATGATCGATCCCACAGAGAACTAGAGTGAATTGCTATATCTAATGTTGCTAAAAAGAAAACAAATCCCTTGGATGCAAAGACATCAAAACTAAATAATAAAGATAATTGACGAACAGAGACAAATAAAGAAGAAACAAATAAGAAATACGAAAACTAGAGAATGACTACTTTAAGGTACAATCTCACAAGCTCGGATTGTCTAACTTAGAGAATTAGAATTCTAGGCTAAGTTAATTAAGATCACCGACAAATTAAATTAGCCTATTGTTACTTATGGAAATCACTAGGACTATTGTATATCATAAGTTCATTCCTAATAGTAGAATTAGAAATTAAATCTAAGATGGCCAATCTTAAGAATTAATCTTTGATTCATGTAATTTATGTGGAATTCCAATTCAACCTTTACCTAAATCACAATATTTAATCAATTCATAATCAATTCTCATAATTATTAAGCTAAAATTCCATTAATATCCTCCAACTCAAAATTAAACTAGCTAAACATAATTAAATTAAGAAAAACAAAAATTAAATTAACACTAAACATAATTAATTAAAAGAAAACAAAAGCTAAAAAGAAAATAAAAAAATAAAGTCAAACATAAATTAACTCTTAAATTACTGCAAACACACATTACTTAAGCTATTATTTAATTAACTAAAACCTAATTAAACAAAACTTAAAATAAAAGCTTAAATAAAAATTTCAAATTTAAAATTAAACACGAAATGAATTTTAAATGAATTAAAACCTAAGAACATGCATAGAAATTAAATATTAAACAAAGATGGACCAAATACTAAATAAATAATTGAAACTATAGGAAATAAAATCTTAAACAATTTAACAGTTAAATAAAAATAAATCTGAAATTATAATTCATATTTGAAACTAATCAATGTATTAAAGCTTGAATAAGAAAATTAACATAGAAAATCAAACTAACCCAACAATAGCTAACATTCTACTAGTAAGAGAGAAAAACAAATTAGAAATCGCCAAAATTTTCGAAGTGAGTGGCATCTTGTCATCAACTTCCACTCCTAGAGCAACTCCTGTCTGTCTTAAGCCAAGTATGTTGAGAAAAAGTCATCAGACAAGAGAGAGGATTTCAAAAGAACCAATATTAGGACAAAGACCCAATTTTTCTTAACTACTTGTCAATTATATCATTTCTCACCACAGAATATATACCTCATAGCACCAGCAGCGGGCAACATTCCGAATTGTGTAGCCACCACCACCTACTAGCAATACTGGCACATTGAAAGATCTCATAAATTTTACACACTCAGCATGACCCTTGATTGAAAGATTGAAGCATCCTAATCGATCACCAGACAATGAGTCAGCACCACACTGAAGAACCACAGCACCAGGTTTAAAAACTTCCATTACTTTTCCAATTATTGGTTTGAATAAGAAATGATAACTCTCATCGTCTATCCCATCATCCAGGGGAACATTAAGAGAGTAGTATTTCCCTTTCGAATATCCAGTATCTCTTATATCTCCTGTCCCGGGAAAATAATCTCCAAACTTATGAAATGAAACAGTCATGACCCTATCAGTAGTGTAAAATGCCTCTTCTACCCCATCACCATGGTGAATGTCGATATCCACGTAGAGAACACGCTATAAAATATTCAAGAAGTAAATTACATGAGCAATTGAAGCATTAAGTTGGTCAGGAAATCTTTCCACAGTAGCAACTAAAATATAACACCTAGAAGTTGGGTATACAAACTAAGGTGCATTAACTGGAAAAAGCCACAATTAGCAAGTAAAGTGAAAATCCAATCATGTTGCTTACATCATTCAAAATAGAGTTCAATTTAGCAGTCACTTTCAGATTACACTGCCTCCATTTAATTATTCTCCATGTGGTTCATGGGGATCTTTTATGAACATGTCAAGTAACAGAGCTACCACAAATGCAAAGTTCCAACAATTGTAAGAACATAATAACGACATAATGTTCCTACTGATACACAGAAGCTAGGCCCTATTTGCCAGAAAGGCAATAAGAAGTACAGTTTGATGAAATCACTAAATGTAGAGCCAATATTCGGTATTTTGCAAAACAATGACAAAAGAAACATCGCAACGGCCTTCTAATCACCCTTCCATTGTCAAGGGCGTACCATTACTCAAGACACATACTCCTTTTAACTTGAGAGATATCATCTAAATTAATTTATAAATATAAAAATAGATAATGAGTTCAGACATAAAACACTGGGAGTGCCAAGTTTCCAAGAACAATGGACAAGCCGTGAAACATCATATAATTTAAACACAAAAGAATTTCTACAAAATAAGGATACAAAATTTCAGAATTATTATTCATATGTCAGAACAAGTGTAGAAAAGATCGCCACACAAGTGAGTCTAGTTAGCAAGGACAAATTGCAACACTCCTTCGCCAAACAGATTTTCTCGAGGGCAAATAGAGCAGTTGGCAATCAAATAAGGTCCTAAGTCAAAATTGTTGACAGCATTATACCAATATGGCAAAAATGATGAGTACCAGTGTGATTTACTCCCCAACTGACTCGAGGAAAGAATTTGCTAAGAAATAAGAGGAAAAGAGGAACCTTAGAGTAGCAATAGTAATCACCTAGCGGATGACCATGAAATAATAAGAGTCATTGCTAAAACAAGGTAGTAAAAAGCCATACGTCAATCCCTTTGAAACATGTAGAAATAAAGTGAACTTATTTAGCAGGAGAGTCCGAGGGGAAAAGTGATGAACAATGTGCAAACACAAAAAAACAGCATTAGACAAACCTCATGCTGCTTAAGAAGCTCCAGAATTGCAAGCACAATGTCATTGACATAGCAAAAACCAGAAGCCTCACACTTCTTGGCATGATGGAGACCGCCAGCCCAATTGATAGCAATATCACAAAGTCCATGGTTTAACTTGACAGCGCCACCAATAGAGCCACCAGCATAAGTTTGACAGAAAGAATATAAGCCATCAAAAACAGGGCAATCTTCACCAACATTAAACCGTTTGAGCTGCCTGAGCTGGTCCTGTTGGGTTTCAGGAGTGATGCTACGGAGAAAACCTACATAGTCATCAGCATGAAAGCGAGACAGATCCCTATCCCTAGCAGGACATGGTTTGAAAACCTGCATATGCTGAAGCAAGCCATAGTGGGCAAGCAGAGCATGGGTCATCCGAATGCGATGTGGCTTCATGGGGTGGCCCTGTCCGTAGTAGTAGTTGCCCACCTCTGGATCATAGAAATAGCACACCTTTCTCTTGACCCCATCAGGACCAGACGGTAGAGAATTTCCACCAGTCTCCATTTATGTCTCCCAGTCGCCACTAATGCACTGCAATTTGTTAACCCGCTTAGTTTCTACGAATAACAATATGTTCTTTTGTTCCTTGAAATGAAAATCTAAGAGTAGAAAGATGAGAAATCTCAGCAAGGAGATGCAATTATTGCTTAATAATCACAAAAAAATAAAACTTTCGCTTTTGACACCTTAACAAGTAGTGGAAGTGAACTTACAGAGAAAGTCCACAAAACGAAAGTTCCGTTTTCAAAATGAGTATGTTGCAAATAAGATTATACACTTACAGATGAGATGCGGTCAAAGTAAAGTTGTTAAGATTACTTGAAGTTACAGAAAAAGAAACAACATTAACCTAAAATTGAGCTTTGCTTTCCTGCTTTGGCCCCTGGACTATGAATTAACCCAAAACCATGAATACGACTCTTTTCCCTTCCTGCATCGTTCCAAAAAGAAAAGCTCTAAGCAAAACAGAATAAACTTGCTCTGGGGGAACAAGATCGTTTAATCTCGGGAGCAAGAGAGTGAATGAAGAGAAGCTTTATTTCACATGCCAAAAAATCAGACTAGTATTGGGCCGGGCGGTTCAAACCAAATATCGCCGGCTGTTCGTCCCAATTATTATTATTGGGGTTTTCGGCACATAAAATCTGTTACGTGAAAATTGGACTAGAAGAAGAAGAAGGTAGGTCCACATTCTTTCTAGAAACTTAAATCACCTGTTATGTCCGCATCATGCCTTGCCAGCAAATCTCAAATAAACCCTCAAGTTTTAACGATTATTTAAAGATTTTAACGATTTGTCATCTTTAAATAAAATTCTAATGGTTAATAAAAATTTTAAAATATTAATATTTCTAAAATATTTTTTAAAAAATTCTATCTTTAATTTTTATTCATTTTTTACTTTAAAAAATAAAAATTTACCTATACTGAAATTTGAATTGTGATAAAACTACATTTTCTCTCGTGAACCTTTTGTTAATGGTTTATTAACATAGAATTTTTAATATATTTTTACAACGTCAACTTTAAATTAAGACAAAGTGACAACGATGTAGGAAAAATCACGATTAAAATATCCCTCTCAAAACGATATCATTACAGAATCAGGATCCTCTCAAAGAAAACGGTGTTGTCTCTTGAATAATTGGCTCTTCCACTCAAAACACTTATAATGAGTGGTTCCTTTTAACTTCAAAAGATAATGTATTTTTATGATTCGTTTAGTATTATTATTAATTACAGTTTTTTTATTATGATTTTTATATTTTTTATTAATTTTTGTATATTTTTTAATTTTTGTACCATTTTTCTTATTTTTGTGTTGTATTAATGAGTTATTTTTTATTTTTTATTTTTGTATTGAGAAAAATGAAAAATGAAACCAAAGAAAAAAATATCCAAAGCAGGCCCTTAACTTTTCATTCCTAAATTAATTCTTCAATCAAAATGACGTAACCCAAGCATCAATGTTATTTTCCTTGTAACGGTACTTCCCTTCACGTTCGTTGGTACTCCTTTTGTCTACCATCTTCTCCGGTTATTGTATAGGCTTGTTAATGCTATCCTCTGCATTCCGCCATCTTTTTCGGTTCCTATATGTGTATAATTTGATGTCAAACTATTCTTTGATATCTAGCTATACAGGTGATAAAATCTTGTAATTATTCAAAAAACATGTTGAATCATAGAATTATGTTGTTCAGAAGATGTGTCAAATGATAGAATTACATTTTTCAAAAAATAAATGTTTTTGGAACTATGTTGAAATATGGAATTATGCCTATTGGAAGTGTGTTAGAATTTGGCTTGAATTAGGTTAATTATTAAAACAATAACATATATATTGAATAGAATTTATTAATTAAAAGAGTCCAAGTTTTCAATGGGAATTAATTGTCTCTTAATGAATCAAAACACATATAAATTGCATAACACTTTTGATTTGCAAAACATTTTAAAATGTGTCTTGTTTCATTTATTTTGGGATGGCTTGAGATAGGGCAAAAAAATGCTAGACAAAAGTAAGCCCTAGAGCTACTGCTATGTTAATGTTAGTAATTTTGTTAATTTGATACAACTAGTTAACATTTCAAGCATGCTCTTCAACATTTATATCATGACAATTTTTATATATGATTTAAAGCTCATATAGTTGTATGAAATACTCAATCTCTTTGCTAATTATGGGATCACTTTTTTCTTTTATGGGTTATAAATGGCATGTACTTATTGTAACCTAAATTTAGTGGTTTATGAAGTACATAAAGTGAAAGCTATTATAGATAAAAGAATCTAAATTTGATTTGAGATTAAACTAAAGGAATTGGAAAAGCCTCAATATCTCATCTTAAAGAAACCAAAAACAAACCCCATTAAAATCATCATGCACAAATGAAAAACAAATCGCTCCATAATTACAATCATTATGCACTTACATGGCACCAATCACTCTACTAACTCCAAAAACAAGCAACAACAATACTACTATTAGATTAGCATAGTTATTTGCAGCCAATTGTTGGGCTGTAACTAACTGACCAAGAGAGTAATAATAAGACCCAAATTACCAACATTGCTTATTGTCAACCAAAAATTTTGACATACTTACAAAGGAAAGTTGACTTTGTTGAATTGGTGTCACACTTAGTGTTTCACTTTAGATGTTAGCTACCTAAAATTCATTACATGCAAAGAATTCATCAACAAAAATTTTATATGTATATAAATTCAAGTAAAAAGAAATATACATACTTGTGAGGGAATGCCATGTGCTATATTTGAAGAATCCTACTTCAATTGAATTTACGACCTATAACATTCTAAGTTTAGGAAAATAGTAATATGCTTGTGAAAAATATTGAAAACATAGTTGACTTAACATTAGGTATTATAGTAAAATGTGCTCAATTATTGCAATTTTTTCCATTATGACTCATTCTGATACATTTTCTACATTTTTATGTTTGGCCCTATTCAGACATCTTGTTTGGGTTCTTCACTTTTTTCAACCCATTCTTATCTCTTCTCTGTCATTTTTTCGCGTTTGTTAGGCTTGATTCTCTTTGAAGGAGGATGTACCTGCTCACAATCTGTTGCGTGTTGGTAAATAACATTGAATCTACCCATCTTATATAGCTTTCAATATATGTTTCAACATTCTGTTTCAAATGGTGGATAGCACTAACTACGGGTAATCACAAAGTTGCCATGCTTTGCAATTATAATCTCTACCTATCCTGACATTGTGCTTTCCATCCCTTTTAGTGACCTCATAAGCACCATCCCATTTCATACCAATCTCCATTGCAATGACTCTTTTTGTTTTTAAAATTTTAACAACATTTTGTGTAATATCTATTTTCCACCCTTAATTGTATAACCTCTGATCTATATGTCTTCTCATTACCATAATTCTAATGGTTTCTAGCATACTTATCAATGGTCAATCCTTTGTTGAAAGAATCTATGAGTTAAATGAGTAACATATGTTGTTATCAATAATTAAGCACCTTGATTCAAATGACTGGTAACTCCTAACCCAATACCCTTTTTGGATACTCAAGCAATGTTATAGCATATCCTTTTTTTAACCTAACCAATTTTTTCAATTACTTGTTGCAATCCTCTACAAAATTAGATCATATGCATGCCAAAAATGTCCATTTATTTAAACTCCTTCCTCCTTCCCAACTACAAAAAGATTAAGAGGAGGTTCACTCGATGCTATGGAGGGTCCCACTACAGTATTCGCTTCAATTCATGCAGCTACTATGGTAACGACTAGAGTTTTCATGATAGCAAGGTGCTCCCCTTTAGAACTTTATTACTCCAAACCACAAGCCAATTATGATAAATATGTCTAGCATACAATTTATGGGTACAATTTAGCAATATTGTTTCTATAACTTGTGTAGGAACTTAAAGGAAACCAAAAAAAAAATGTTAATCACTATAAAAATATTCTAATCAACTAGTTGAAATTGAAATTGAAATTACCCTTTTCATATCTAACATTATTGTTAGTCCATCTCCATCATTGTTAGAGGGTTAAATTTATAGTATTTTTGGATGTTATTTAACCCTATGTTAGTGCCTAATTGTTAACTTTATATGTTGTTATGTCTAATTTGCAGGATGGAGCTTAAATATAGGGATTGGAGCAAAAACTAAAAAGAAAGTGCCTCATTTTTGTCCCTCAATGATGCCCTGCAAAACTACCATTGAAGGATGAATAAGGGGTCATTAATAGAGACAGAATTCGACCATCAATGGTACTCTCTAACTCGTCGTTATACATCGATACAGCCTAGCGTTGAAAGAGTAGTCAATAATATCCAGCCTAAATCTCTAAGATTGCAGCTATGACATGTCTTCAATTAATGTCTTTGTCTTCTAGCACATCTTGGAGGCTTCTGCAGTTGTAAAAACAAACAAATTAACAAACATTACGCAGAGAGAAGGGAAGAGAACAGATCTGCCAAAAGGGAAGAGATAATTTTTCCTCTCTCCATAGTCTTTCATTTAATTCGTAACTTTAAACACTTTGTTATTCGAGTTTGAGTGATGTTTATTAGTCTCTAGACATCCGAGCTTAGTGTATAAACATATTTCTGAGTTTATAACTCATATTCACAGAGTTTCTAACTCATATTACTTGTATTTATGCTCTTATTTTCATATTAATCAAAGCACTTTTCTTATACGTACAACCTTATATGTTCTTTGATTTTTCTACAAGTTTGAATCGATTCAGAGGCTGTACTGCATTCCAGATCAAGTTGAGAGTTACAAAACACGTTCAGAAGTCTTACAAACTTGTTTTTTACACTCTAAACTTATAAATTCAGTTTTTTTTATATATCTATCAAGATATATTGTATAAGTTGTATATTTTATATATCTTGATCTATATATGTGACTAAATCATTTTTATTGCTAATGATTGATGTTTGTATGATTTAAAAGAGCTTAAAGACATGTTAAAGGTTATGTATTTTGTTTATTAAAGGATTAAACGAACTGATTTCGGGCTGACCACTTAAGATTAGTTTTTAAGACAAGTTAAGCACGAGAAATCATCTTAAATTGTTAGAAAAATCAATAAATAA
>JAOXYD010000136.1:24125076-24136532 GCA_028565735.1 Pinacopodium congolense | reverse complement strand
GAGGATCGGTAGATGAATTCGACCAGAAGTGATTTTGAGTGCCAGATCCCTAATTTTGTTATACCCCATCCTTCCTTTGTCTTGCGTAAGGTGCTCAAGCAATCAACTCCTACCAGAGAGGTCTAAAAGACTATGAGAAATGAAGACAATCTCTGATCACCCAGTTAAACACAAATGGAACACCTAGCATATGAGATTAAGAGGATAGGTCAATATGAAGCTTAAATTGATTCCCTACCTGGGTAAAAAGATGACCTAAGAAAATCAATGTAGATGAAGCGAAGGATAGGCCCTGAAACTAGAGAGCCTGAAGACATGAGCTCAGGAAGGGAGAAGATTGGAAGTCCACGGTGTCATTGCTCCAGGGTTAAGTGACGTGAGCTTCTTTGCTTTGGGGAAAGGTTAATGGGTAAAGTTTAATTAGTTTGATGTTTAGGTGGTTGGTTCTTAGATTGCCGCGTGGCCTGTAGTTATTGTAATGTAACTTTGGTTAGGTTTTCTTATTAAATTAATTTAATTAAAAAAAAGATTTAGTAAAGAGCCTTTAACTATTTAAGTGATAATGATTTGATATAAAGGGAGAGTGTCCCATTTGTTGTTCTTAAGTGCTATTGGATAGTTTGGTACTTATCGTGGCTTTATGAATTTTTTAATAAATGATGATTTGTATTGGAATAAAATTTTGAGATTTTTTTATCATTACAAAAAAAGGGAGAAAATATTTTGTAATGATTAGAATTATTTATAATGGATTAAAATGTGTATAAATGAATTGTGAATTGATTTAGATTAATTTAAATGTGCTTTGGTATGTGAAACATCAGTATAAAAGGAGACGAATCGATCAATGTATTACACTAGTCGACTAATTGATGCACTGATCAATCAGTCATAATGAGAATCACGTTCCAATTGTTAAAAATCAACAGGAAAATGGAGTAAATGTATTAGAACATTGTAGAATGATCATAAATGGTTAGTTGAGTGTTTTTCACCTATAAATAGGTATGTTTAAGTGTTGTTTAATCATTCAAGAGTGTAAGAATGCATCTATAAGTGAATCAAAGTATGTTGGGTGTTGTGATGTGTTGTTGGTTAAGTTTTTAGTTGGTTTTATGAGTTTTTAAGTGTCCATTCATTCAAGTTTATTTATGACGCCCATAAATGTTTGGCTTGATTAAAGAGTGACATATTTTGAAATATATTTTTTTAGGGGTAAAAGGTTAAGAATTGTAAAATTGTAAAGGTTACACTTAAACTTATTTTAAAAATGAATTATTATAAAGGCTACACTTGAGCTTATTAAAAAAGTGAGTGGTTGTAAGGGTTACTTTAGAGTTTGTTAAAAAAGTGATATGATAGTGAAATTCGCAACAAGTTGTTAGAGAGTGATTTTAGGAAAAAGACATTTTCAAACCATAATAAAATTAATTTGCATATTCTCTTCTTTACTCTTTTACTTTAAAATTTTACTTTACTAGTTGTTTATGCAATTTTTTGTATTGATTATAAAATTTTCAATTTAACTTCCACAAACTTATTTGGAGAACTTAGTGAATTTAGGTTAGATAATTTTTAGCTTTCACATAATAGTTTAGAAGTGTTTATGAATTTAGATTCATTAACTTAGAAAAAATGTTAAAGTACTTAATTCAAGCTCCTCTTAAGTGCCAAATAAGACCAATATAGACTAAAACAATATCGTTTTTTATACTGTAACGAATGAGGTCACGATTCTTCTTTTATCTCCCAACTACCTACTACAAAATTTTCATTTTCAAATTCAAAAATTGATAATCAATTTATTAAATGGTGCCAAAGATAATAATTTTTCTCTATTTTATCTATTCTAGTGGAGGAAGTGGAGGTGGATAACCATTTTCTCCTCCATAATGCCCTTTATATTTTCCATAGTTGCCAAAGCTTCAGTAACCTCCAATGCTAGTGGTGAATTCAAAGGGATCTTTGTTTTTTTCCACCTTAAGCCCTTTTGCTACCACAGAAGGTAAACCCAGCTTGGAAAAGTGATAAAACGACAGTGAACAAACGAGAAAAAATAATATGGGCCAAAATTTCAGAGAAAATAAATGAAAAAAAGAGAAATAGAGAGAGGAATGAAGAAGTAGATGTTGGTTAAGAAATTATAGTTAGGAAAAGTTGGTAACTGAAGTAGAAAAGAGGTGAGCTGGAAGTAGTTGGTAGGAATTTGCAAGTGTTCATTATATGTTGGAAGAGAGGGAATATTGTAATATGGACTTGTCCTAAATTTTCTTTATTTATTTATTTATTATTATTATTATTATTCATGTAAATATTTGTCCAACAATGCGATTTTAGATGTTTAAAGGAGAGCAAATAAAACAAACAATCTTGTATTGGAGCAAGGTTTAAACATCTCTTTGGACTAATAATATCTGCTATATGGCATTATCATATAACTGTAATGTGGTGACTTCAAATTGGTAAAAAAAAAAAAAAACTCACAATGCCATGTGGCTTCCACAAGGTAACTTGGGTCCAAAAATAAAAAAAAAAGAACCAATCGGATGATATCATGTCACAGTTAAGTTTTTTGAACATTTCTAAAACTTTTTTTTGAACTTTTGTAAAATGTTAAGAGCACGTTTCACATTATTATTGGTTTTAATTTTTATATGTTTGTATTGATTTTTGTGTGTTTTTTTAATTTTTGTGTTGTATTAATATATTGTCTTTTTCGGGTTATGTGTTTAAAAAAATACAAAACAAAAATAAAAACAAAAACCAATAGTGATATGGCCTAAGATTCTTTGTAAACATTTTGAAACGTTAGCATCTCTCTTGAAAATAGGTTAAAACCTTAAGGATCGTTTGATATTACTTCTTTTTAATTGTTATTTTTTGTTTTTATTTCTTATTTTCGTTTTTATGTTTTTCTTATCAAGAAATACAAAAATATGTTTGGTTGGCATTTGTAATAAAAAATAAAAATGAAATCCTATTTAATTAAGATTTGTAATAAAAATAAATTTAATGGTGACAAACAAATATAAAATAAATTTAAATTATTAAACCAAAACACTCTTATATACCTTAAAATTACATTATTAATTAATATATTATATCAATTATTCAATGTAAAAATTTTGGTTTTGAAAATATAGAAAGTCATAATTTTTTTTGTTTCTTTATATCTATTTTTTTCAATTTCATAAAAAATAAAATAGAATACAAACAAACAGTTTTTCTTTTTATGTTTCTCTATTTTTAAAAACAAAAACAGAAATAATAAATAAAATAATATAAACCCTTAGGGCATGTTTAGTTTCATTTTTGTTTTTAGTTTTTCATTTCTTATTTTTCTAAACACACAAATTTTAAAAAATATTACAAAAATAAAAAAATAATAGATTAATATATCACAGAAATAAAAAAAACACATAAATATAAAAAACACACAAAATTTACAACTAACAACCTAACTAAATATACCTTTAGTATTCATATTACACATTTCGCCTTTTTGCACGATGCACTTGAGAATTAGTATTGTTAAAATAACGGTTTCTTTCAATCCTAAACTATATCGGCATTTTTCATATACATGTAAAGAGAAAATAGACTCGTATAAGTTTGCCATTAGTTTTGCGAATATAAAATTTAAAAATCAAGGTTGAATAAATATTAATACAAGAGAAATTATTAACATTGGAAAATCAAGATAAAAACTTCTGTTACGAACATAAATTTACTTTTCGATTATTTTAACGTAATATGTTAAAGAACACTTGCAACTTTGTCGTTAAGACTGATTAGATAAATCCAAAACGGATTTGGTCAAAGTGGATCGCATATAAGTTGGAATCATAAAAATAGGCTCAAAGATGGAACAAAATAAGGCCTAATCAAGTTGGATCGGGTCATGTAAAGTCGGGTCAAATACCAACACCACAGTTTCCAGATAACAACGCCCGTTTCTTCCCCCTTTTTTTTTTAGCCTTGTTTTCTTGTTCCTTCTCTTTCAAATCAAATATCGGGTAGTTATTCCTATTACTGTTGTTAGGGCATTCGGCATCTTCGAGTTTTATTTGAACTGTAAAGGACTGGTGAGGGGTGGAATCTTCTGTTGTTGGTTGCTCGGAAAAGAAAAGAAAGGTAATGCCACTCCACTCCATTCCATTCCATTCCTTTCGCGTTCCTTCAGATTATCATTTCCGTTAATCACTCCCAGTTGGCAATGTATTTCCTTTTTTATTTTTTTTGGAAATTTCATTTGTATTTTTTTTTCCTTCATGATTTCCAGTTGTTTTCTTCCCCCTCTCCTCCACAGTCACACTCTCAAATTCACGCACATAAATTAAATTCTGTAAGGTTGGTTACTTGTGAATTTAATCTTATTGTTATGGGAGACAACAGTTGCACATCATCATCATGAGTGGCAGGAGCAGTAGTGTTAGTGAGGCGATTGATGCCAAGGAAGAACCGGGAAAAGATACCCTCCACGTGCAACAACAACCGAACGATGATGCAGATGTTGTTTTTGAACCAAACGCCCCACCTTTGTCCCATTCTCATGAGCATCAACCTTTAATAAAACCAACTGACACTGCTGATGATGAAAGGAATGCTCATTTGAAAGATGCCGGTCATACTTTGGATTCTTCTCTTACCACTTCTCTGCCATCAAAACTTGATGATCAAACTAACGAGGTGGATCAATCACAGTCCTTGAGTGAAAAGCTTATTGAACTATCTGATCCCAAAAATCTAGAAACTGATCCTCCTCCTGGTGAGCTTGCTTCTAATCCTAATGCCACGCAACATATTCACACCCAGCCTACTGCAAATGCAGCTCATCACGACATTGATGCCAACCCCGAGCAAAATGGGCAAAATGCTACCAATAAGTCTAGCATTTCTTCAGACCCCAACCCCAAATTGGAATCAAGCCAAACTTCTTCTAAGGCCAAATCTGAAGTTGAACAGAAAGGAGAGCAATCAAAAGATGTCAGTTCATTCAATGACAAACTTATGGACAACAAAGCTGATGATGCTGATGATAATGATCGGGAAAGGGAGACACCTAAGGATCTTCTTCCCACCTATGACAAACCCTTGGAGTCTAAAGACAAAGATGGAGAAGGGCAGGAATCAATAAAGCTTCCCTCAGCTGCCAAAGATGAAGATGGTGGTGACACAAAAGAACTGAAAGATGGCATATCAAAGAAGGACTTGTCGTTGCTTCCCGAAATTAAACAGGAGCTACCAAAATCCAGGTTGGAAGAGGGGCACACAGTAACTATGAAGACTCCAAACAACTCATTTCCTTTTGAACCATCTTCAGCTGATGGGTATGAGTCTGGAACAGAGCAGGAGCAAGCAGCATTCATGAAGGAGGTCGAAACATTTTATAGAGAACATCACCTGGAATTCAAAGCCCCTAAGTTCTACAAAGAAGAGCTGAATTTACTCAAGTAAGCTAGGCATTTTTTAAATGATCAAATCCTATTTAAGCTTATCCCCTGGTAATGTGGCAAGTCCTGATTTCTCTATTGGCTTAGGTTGTGGAGAGCAGTGATCAAACTGGGAGGCTATGAACAGGTTTTCCTTGGGTTCTCTGCCTCTGAAATCTATTTAATCTCTCTTTCGTGATACCATCTATTTGCTAATTTAGCTGTGTTATTTACCCATCTACTGTGAAAATTTCAGAATGATGAGCTTTTAGTTGCATGCTTCAATTTGTATTTTAGTTACACTTTTGAGTGTTTGCAAATTTTTGTTTCCAATATGATTAAAAAATCAGTTAAAGTTTGACAATGGGAATTCATGGGAAACAAAGTTTGGAAGCGTGCATGCAAAATACGAGTGTATATACTTCACATTTTTATTTCTTCATATGTTGAGTAAGTGTGTTTGCCTTATTTGTTGATTAAAGCAGCAGATGAACTTGTACTTCCTCACCATGTGTCAACTGCCTTAAATTATAAATTATACTCAATTTGAAATTTGTACTTATATATATATGTTATAATAAGTTAAACTTTGGAATGACATGTATGCTGAAGTTGTTATACTATAGAGTTTTAGAATTCTAAGTTGCTATACTTTTTTTTTAAATAGTTAAATTATAGAGTATAAGAATTCTAGTTCTCCGCGGATTGATTATGATGTGTGATTATCCATAAATTGGAAGCTTCTTGATTACAGCATTCTTTGCTATTAATTGATCTGATGGATCTTTTACATATGGTTCATGCTGTTGATTTACTTCCAGGAAGATAGCTTTTGCTTGCCTTTTGCATGTTGAAGGAGTATTCATGGGTTGTTTTTGCATGTGGTTGTGTTCAGGTTACTTCATGTAAGTTATGGCGGCAAGTGGGAGAATCATTTAGACCACCAAAGTAAGGATTATTTGCTTACTTGTTATCTAAGTTTATCTTGATTAATGGTTTGACTCATTCGTTGTGCTGGGAAATACTTTTTCTTGATAAAGATTGTTTTTACTTGTTGACATTACACTATAATGTACCTGATCTTATTCGAATATAAACTAGATGGTCAATCTCATTACTCAATGGATAAGCTGTCATTCACATTTTGATTCTGATCTCTGAAGTTTGTGTCTTTTTCATTCGCACAGGACCTGCACTACTGTCTCTTGGACGTTTCGAATTTTTTATGAAAAGGTTTTTAGCATAGTGAAATCCCGATTCTCCAGTCATCTACATCTCTCACTTTTTCTTTCTCACGAATATACGCCTCTCAGAGTCTATAATGGTCTGTATGCAGGCACTACTTGAGTATGAAAAGCACAAAATACGTACTGGTGAACTCTCTGTTTCTGATGGCTTGACAGAGTCTGTTATTAGATTTGAAAATCAGGTAACTTCATTCAGCTAACAAGGTGGGGAACCTCAAAAAGTTCTTCTGTAGAACATTAAATCTAATTTCTTAATAAATCATGAAGCCCTTATTGGGCTGTGCCTCAAAGGGCAATACCTAAGGTGTGAACGATGTTACACTATCTAGATGTATCATCTAGCTAGCAACTTCTAAGCCTTATCCTAGTGTTAGTGCTCATCCAAATTGCAATGCTAACACTCTTGCTACGCGGGCTTCTTAAGTCATCCGTTTTCTGGTTTTTCCAATTGAATATATGTCTTATTGTTGATGTTAGTGTGAAAAGGTGGTTATTGATCATTGAGCTGAAGAAATATGAACAAGAAAAATATTAGAGATCAGTGGATTTAGTGGATGGGGTTCTTTTATTTCCTTGACACAATATATGATCTAACTGCTGGTTGACACAAACATTGTGGTAGATTGATAGTCCTAAGGATGTTGTTTCTTTAAAGCTTTCTTTGTTGACAAGACAAGTAAATTCTTCCATTCTATTCATATATTTTAAATTGGTTAGGTTGACAGTTGTTTAGCAGATCTTCCATATATCTTTTTCCTTGTATTTGATGTCTGGGGTTCTGTGTCCATGTTCCAGATTTAATTTCTTTTGTACCTTTGTATCAGAATTTGAGGTTAAATATCCTTGGTTGCTGCTATTTTTCTGATTGATAGCAAGTTTAAAAATATTGATTTCTAGATGTTGAAAATGCTTGACATTTTGTCAATCTTTATTTATTTTTCTGGTTACCTTATATATGTGGTTGCAGGCTGTTGGAGGTGAAGCTTTAGGATCAGGTAGGCAACGGAGAGATGCTGCAACTCGTGCTATGCAGGGCTGGCATTCCCAGCGTCTTCTTGACAATGGTCAGGTTTGTCATCCTATCATTAAGGTATGTTTAGAATGCATAACATATATGAAAAAGAACGTTTCCTTCATCATCTGTTTATTTTCTTTTCACGTTAAACCATTTTTCATCTTGGTGAAAAAGGATACTTTCTTTTACTATTTCATGCCAGGATAAGAATTTGAATTCTACACCAAAGAGTGACAAGCAATTGAAGACAAACGGTATGCTTGTTCCTGGATCAAGGTCTTGATAAGTTTTTGTAGCATCAGCATGTCCTGAAGTCCTTACTTGGTTCTATGGCTCAGGTTTGCTGAAACGGAAGAGAGCGACAACTATTGAGCGTGATGGCCATGTTTCTCACATGAAAGCAATGAAGCAACAGTTAGGATCACTTCTCCTTTATTAGCCTTCAAGATGATACAGATGCCTCCTTTATTCTTGAAAATTCTCACCTTTTGTTTTTTTTTTTTGTCAGGGGGGACACAATGGTCATTGATATTGGACCTCCAGCAGACTGGGTGAAAATTAATGTGCAAAGAACTGTAAGATCTTCTCTACTTTTGTTCTAGCTTTTCAAGATGTTTTCAAAACTTTTGCCTAGTGAATTCATTGCTATGTCTTGCTGACTGTTTACAGAATGAATGCTTTGAGGTATATGCATTAGTTCCAGGGCTACTTCGTGAGGAGGTAAGAGATATTTTTTCAATTTCTTTCTTTGTTAAGTTATTACTGAATCATCATCATAGGAGATTGTCTTGTTCTTTCCAACTAAGAGTGATTTGAAAGGTAACTTTTTGTTTAGCACCAGTATCACAGCAGCAGAATAAGTTTTAACATCTGCAGTATATTGTTCCGTTGTTTTAGCTTTGCAGTATGATAACAGAAGTAAATGAGTTCCAGTTTTGATGCATTAATTGAGTCAGGCAAAGTTCATTCTCATGTAAGAAATTAGAAAGTCTTAATGCAGATATACTTAGAGCATGCTTGGCTGGACGTTCAAATGTATGACCTTTTTCTTAAATGGTAATAACAATAGCATCAACTACCACATTTAAACAGTTGGTTCCAGAGCCGTTACATTGTCTTGTGGATGGATTGTCCTGAATTTGATGCCAAGAAGAGAATGCTTTTATTGACATTGAACATTTCTTGAGCATGCTTATTAGCCTAGTTCAACCCTATCTACCACAAGTTATTGCTTTTCACGCTGATTTGCTTTTTTGTTTGCAGGTACATGTTCAGTCTGATCCAGCAGGACGCCTAATTATATCTGGTGAACCAGAACAATTGGATAATCCATGGGGTGTTACACCATTTAAGAAGGTACGCAAAGGAAGCAAGGTCAATTGACTTGTAATTTTGCTTCCAGATTTCAATTATTGTTTATTTTCAATATCCACAAAATCTCTTTTGAGGTTTTGAATGTTTTAGCACTGGAAGAGATCTTACATTGAATTTCCTATTGACCCATTCTTGAAGATATTTTACCAATTTGGAATGCATCTTTATTCCAAGGAAGATTAATAAGGACGAAAAGAAGATTTTTAAATATAAATAACATCAAATTTTCATTCTAAATGAGCATATCATGTGAACATTGTCTTTATATCCTGCAAAAGTAACTGGCATTGTGAATTTTGATTTCAGGTGGTCAGCTTACCAGCTAGAATTGATCCACATCAAACGTCTGCTGTGGTAACCCTGCATGGCCAATTGTTTGTACGTGTGCCATTCGAGCAATCAGGTCTATAGAAAATGCAGAATGTCGTCGATTAAACTCCTCTGGAGATTGTTCTCGACTTTGATGATGAAGCTTAAAGAAACTGTTTTAAGGCATATAAAGTCTGATTTTCTAGGATAGATTTTCTAGTCGTTTACATTTGCCACTGGAGACCTTTTTATTGGATACAGATTGAGCCCCTTTAGTGCTGTAAGTAATTAGCTCAGGACATCACAATTAGGTAATTTTGAATTGTTAGTACGTTGGAGGAACTTGCTGAGGAAGTATTCACTTTTTGTTTATGTATTGAGAATAGAATGGATGCCTTATGTGTTTGTTTCATAGGTTGGAAACAAGAACTAAGGCAATTGGACGCCTCCTTTGTTTTCAGGCAGACACTGAAGGAAGATGAACATACTAGCTTTCAACATTCATAATTGGAGTTTGTTGTCTACTTTAAAAGGCTGAAGGTTGTCTCAAACCAAGTTGTTTGGCCTTGGCTTGGACTGTTAATGTTGATGAACCATAAATGAACCTAGACTTAGCTGAACAACACGTTTTTGTTTAGTTCTTTGGGTGCATAAAATGTTGGAACATTTTTTGGCAAAATTTTCTGTAAAATGTTGTAAATTGGGTATCAGTTGATTCCTGGACGCAACTTTTGAGTTGTACTTTGTAGACTACAAGCGATCAATTACTTTCTGTACAGCATGCATTTCAAAGAAATTTGAAGTAAAAATAAGAAAGAAAAGAATGATAAATTGCAGTATCTTCTAATTTTCTTCTGGCTTGTTGCTATTGCTATTCACCTGGAGAATTCCCGACTACAAGCAGTTGTGCATCCCCAAAAATCCATCTACGATATAAGTAAGATCAGTATTTTTGTTTTGTTTTTCAAGTAGTTGTATTCAATGGCTTTTGGTTTATGGGAACTCAAATGCTGACCCGCCTCCATCTGGCGTGGTAGTGGAAGGTGGATTAATAGCAATCCAGAGCAATGAGATAGTGATTGCGATGAGACCGGACCAAACGAACACAATAGTAGGCGTCTTTCCTCTTCGACCCATCAAACCCTTAGCGAAAGGATACAAATGAGCCAACACCCAAAAGCTAAAGAAGGCTCCACCAATGAACTTGCTCCACTGAGGGAAAGTGCTGTAAATGGTCCTAATAAAAGAAAAAGCGATGGCAATTATGTTGGTCATGGCGATGACAATAGGTGGGATCATCAAAGATGTCCACTTGACAAGGTGTAGCTCTGCGAAAATATCGTCGTTGTCGTCCCCAGCAGACTTTGAAGTCAAAGTGAAAGAGATCTCTATCCCTGCGATCACCTTCAGGAGCCCTTGCACCACAGCAGCTAAATGAGCACTGGTTCCAGAAATTAGCCAAAACTGTTCATTCCTCCACCACTCCTCCAACTCTATGCCTGACCATTTCACTTCCAGGATGGCAAGCCCAATAAGGCAAACAGTTATACATAAGAGATAGCTAAGAAATGCAATACTTAGCGTCTGGACAATGAAGTATCCTGAGAAAAGGGAGAGTGCCGGAAGGAAGCAGTAGACAATAAGAAAGATGGAGGTGAAAGGGTAGATGCCAACATTGAGGTAACTGAGTCGTTGTAGGAACTTGAGACGTCTAGAGGCAAGAAATGCATTGTTTCTTGAGAAGAAAATTTCAACAGAACCAGTGGCCCACCGGAGCACCTGGTGGAGACGATCCGTGAGGTTAATGGGCGCTGACCCACGGAAAGCATCGCGCTTAGTTATGCAGTAGACTGAGTACCAGCCGCGGTTGTGCATGCGATACCCCGTCACGACATCTTCAGTCACCGAACCGTAAATCCAACCCACCCTGTCACCCCATTCGGTTTTGTCCTCGTACCTGCATGAATAAAGAAGGATCCAACTCCTATAGAAGTAGAACGATATACATATATATATGTATATATATACAGCATTGCATGCAGAGGTGTAATCATATATATAAACTTATACCAGCAAGAA
>JAOXYD010000136.1:24104009-24125067 GCA_028565735.1 Pinacopodium congolense | reverse complement strand
ACCAGCAAGAAATGACTGAGACAGCTTCCGCGACGGTGGTGGCATCGAGTGGGTCTCGAGGTTCCCTGAGGGCACCTGGAGGACGTCCATACTTAGTAGCAGGATGATCGGCGAGAGGCCGACCTTGATACTCCGCAATAGGTATAGACTCTGACAGCATTGTGGAATTCCCGAAACGTTTTGGAAGTAGATTCACATCAAGATCAGGATCAAAGTCTGTGGCCGTCAAGGGTCGAGTCTCAGCGGTGTCATCTTTATTATTCTGCTGCATTTTATCAGGATTTGGTGGGTCAAATCCATACAGTGCAAATCTTCTGAACATGCAGCCAGTTCCCACGTAAAACGGACCCTGTTAATAAATAAGATCAGTGTAGTAGGATGATACTAATTGTAAGCACGGCATATTAATGATTAATGTAAAGTTAATACTTACAATATATATTTTTAATTAAAATTACCTGAATGCCATCAAGTGCTCGCATATTGCCATCAAAAAACACATTATTGCGGTTGGCATATCTATCAGAAGGATCAATGCCTTCAAATCTCTGAGGGAACTGAATGTAACAGATGTTCTCTCCGCCTCTGTCCATCATGAAGCACATTCCTTCTCGTACAGCTTTACAGTTGTAGATGTAATGATCACAGTCGAGATTGAGAATGAATGGACCATTGGAGAGAATTGCAGAGGCTCTGACTAAGGCGTTCATGGCACCTGCTTTCTTGTTATGGTCATATCCTGGCCTCTTTTCACGCGAAATGTACACAAACATTGGAAGCCGGATGTCCACATCTGTGAAGTCTATCAGCTTGTCGTCAGCACCTCCCATCAGAGGATCTGGGCTCGGAGGTTTCAGCATCACCTGCACATATGACATATTAAAGCATGATCGATCATGAATCAATTTAATATTATATATATATATATATATATATATTTGTGGACCTGAAGAATTCCAGCATGATCTCCTTTTGAATGTTCAGCTGCAGGATTGGCCCAAGTTCCAGGCCAGTGGGTACCATCAGCCATCCATGTTGCCTTCTGTACCTTGACAGGCTCCGTAGGGTCACCTCCGCTCTCTCTCAAGTGCCTTATCATCTTCATTTCTTCCCTTGCATTGAAAGCATCCGATCTTCTCCTAATGGAGTCCGGAAGCCCGTTAATCCTCACCTTGAACTCGTCATACTCTCTTTTCATTCGCCTCCTGTCCTTCACAAAATCGGGCCTGTTCTTGTTCTTGGTTGGATCCACTTTTAGGTTGAAGTAAGAATCAGGATTTCTTGGCTCAATGTCATGCTTTCGACAGAAGGGCACCCACAAATCAGCGAAGCTTGCTGCCTCTGCCATTGCCTCGAAAGTGAGGAGGGCACCGCCATCATCTGATATGTAGCAAGCCACCTTCTCTACAGGATAATCAACGGCTAAGATTGAGAGGATAGTGTTGGCGGTCACAAGGGGTGGCTCTTTCTCTGGATCAGCCGTGGACACAAACAGGTCACAACCTGGGAGATCAGACCGTCCTGTCGGATTGGAGGGTGATGGCATCTCAAACTTGTCACGCAGCACCTCCAGGTCGGTGGAACGGTTCACAGGGCTAACCTTTGGAATCTGATCCAATATCCATGAGAAGGCAAACCACAACTCACAAACCACAGACATCCCCCACAACCATCTTGCGTCTTCATTTGGATTTGTCAGCCTCCAGTGTAAGAAAAACGCCAGTACTACAAATCGGATGACAATGAGAAACCTGTTGGAATATAGCAAACGTAGTAGAATCAAATATCTGGAGATTGTATTGAAACATCATGCGATACCAACAGTAACAAATTTATCAATAAACTGATCAAATAACAGAACCTGTAAGGACTAAGGATGGATGACGGGATTGGGGATTTGCGGCTTAGAGGCTTCCATGGTTTATCCATGTTTTCGAGCATCCCACCAGGGATTCCTTCATCCCCATCATCGCCATACATGTCCTCTTGGGGCCAATAGGCATTGCCATATCCGTAAGTACCTCTTGTTTCAAACAACCACTTATTGTGATCGAAGTCTCCTGATTGATTCATCTTCATCATTGTCATGTTATTACGATTATCTTTGCCTGGAGCTGGCAACGGCAATGCTCCATTTGAAAAATTGGGTATTTCATCTTCATAATCCCCCAATTTGTACGCCTCTTTGCAACCTGGACATAATCCAGTCTCCTTCTGAGCTTCCATGTAGCAATCTCTACAAATTTTGAATCTGGATAGGACATCCATTCATTAATATCATGTCGTTCTCAGAAATCTTTTACTCGTTCAGCTTGTAATTGATTTACACAGAAATCCATTACTCGTTCATCGTTACAGAAAATGATTCATTACAAGTGAAAAATACAACACATACACGCTATAAAGACGATACATACCTGCATTCGCAAGGAATGACATCATTTCCTCTCTCGTCCTTCATGACTTTACCATCACAAGCAGCCATGGAACAGGTGGAGCCTTTGGCACCAGCCATCTGAGGATGAGTGACCTCAGAGTCTATTACCTTATCCATGAGATGGGCACGGGTGACGCTATTGAATCCTCCTGTAAATAGAGAATTGGAAACATACTGTTCTTCGGCCTTTACAGCCACGGAAGATTGATCCATGGGTTGATTGTCGGGAGTGGGAGGTATGTGGACAGTGTAGTTCATGTAGTCACCTGATAACTCTCCAGATCCAGACATGTCAATGTCATCCCTTGAAAGGCTAACATACCTACCGCTTGAAGTTCTTCTAGCAAATTTCACCGTTTGCCCACTTGAGGCACGATTACCCTGAGATCCTCCAGACCCCCCTGACGTACGCATCCCTTTCTTTGATGGTTGGCCTGATAATGATGCCATAGTTGCTAACAGTATATATATAATTGCTTCTTTGATTTGATTCCTAATTAACTAAATTGATCATAACATGCCATGCAGTACTCGTGTTTTCTTTCGAATTGATCTCAAGAAACCTATGATCAACATTTGCATGGCAATGGAATCCTGTTATTGTGTTACAATCCTGCACTTTTTTGTGGTGATGACGATGGAATAATCTTAGTCCTGGCTGCTGCAGTTTCTTGACTAGTTATGCATGAGTCTAGCTAGCTAACTCATTAATCTACGAAAGGAAAATGTTCGACTGATCCCTTGCTCCAGATTGGGGTTGGAAGAAGGAAATCAATTAGCTACCATGCCATGCATGCACATCCCTGTAACTTAGCAACATACAAATGTTAAGAAAAACAACTTAGGTTTGGTGGTATCCAACCGGAGGTTGAAGGAGGGCTAATACAATGGAATGATATCATCGAAGGAACACTAACTAATTTCTTTTCATCAGAAATTATGCGAGAGAGAGAGGGAGAGTTTGTTGGTGGAAGAGGAGAGTAAAGATTATTTCTTTACGGTAGGAGACCAAGTCTAATAGTATTAATTTTGACTGGTCTTTCTTAATTAACGGGCCTCAAGGAGTTTGTTCTTAATTTATGCAAGTGATCCTCCGACTATACAGCCTCCCTTCCAGCCACTTTTGTGGCCTCTTAATTAACGGCAAAACTTAACAAATGAAAGAAAGGTTAAATTTGGAAATTTCTAAAGCCTTATCCTCTTCAACCGCTAGTGCATCCTCTTCAACCGCAGCTGCGTCCATAGTTTCCACAGATGGGAAGCCTAATAGAAGAAAACAGCCTCTTCAAAATAAGAAGGCCATCGATCAAAAGATGAGAAATCACTGATTTGTGCCACCAACAAACTTCATGTTTTTCTGTCCCAAACTTCGATTGGTGTCTCTCGCTCTGTTGCTACCATCCTTCTAAGGTAGAGCCATCTTTATCTTGATGAACCCGTATTTAATGCTATAGCAAAGAATTTAATATGTTTATGAGTTGGTTGTTAGTCGAAGTTTGAATTTTATGCATATGGGCTCCTCCAAGAAATCATCCGCTACTTTTATTATTCGGTGTTGGGACAAATGCCATTGATTATGATCTTTTAGTTGGGTGATCCCGTTTTTGGTTTTCTGAATAACTTCTATGTACTATATTTTAGCACCTGCACATTATTTGGAATCTAAGAAATTTGACTCCTATTACAGATTTGCAGATAGTAGGAGGCAATGAACATATGCTTGTTAGAGAAGATGACGGATTATTTGTGAATTTGATAGCATCCATCGTGTAAGAACAGTTTTGTAGACATTTCTAAAATTCGTTGTCTTTTGTCATACGAAAGTTCCTTATTGTATTCATGCGAACAACCTACATATTAGATTTACATCTGTTATTTATAAGCTTTGCATCTTTTACGTGTTGAAATATGATATTTTTCGTACAACACTAGAAATCACTACAAATTGAATAACATTCCCTGAACTAGTGTGCTTCATAACCTGATGCTTGGATTCACAATTATCATGTATTTTTACTGGTTAAATATAGCTAGTGATTAGAATGATTTGAACATTGTGTTTATGTATTATGAAGCCATTTCTCTTATTTTCCTATGTACTAAATAATCTTAGTAATTTATGGGACATGTTTGCGGCATTCATTCATGACATTCATGTCTGTGCAGGACTTGATACATGGATTCTTGATGTTTAAGGTGCTAGCTTGAGTTTACAATCATTAGATTCCAAACATGTTGAGTAGTCTTCTTGCGCCATATCCAGACAAATGGAATATGTTATTAAGAATATACCTAATGGATCTTCTTGTACCGCAGTGAAATGATGTTATAAATTTTATCTCACAGGTAAAGATTTCTTCTGTGAAAGAAGATCCCCTGGGGAAGCCTACTGCACAGGATGAATCAAAGATGTTGACAGAGGTAACCAAATTTATTTATGAACATCAGAAAGACTTTTTAGAGTTTATTGGAGAAGGTCAGTCAACGATTATGTGCGCAAAATTATCTGAGAAGATATCAAAAGTTTTGGAAGATTCTTAATTGCTGCAGCGATTTAATGAAATTAGGGGAAATCTTCTGAGCTTATTGGAGTCAAGACAGAATTTAGTGATAACCAGTGACATCCAGAGACGTGAGGGATTTGTTTGAAGCAATGTAAATATTTTTTGTGAATGTCAGAAGTATTTTTCACAGTAGTTGTTTAATTTGTAAGGGTGTCTTTTTTCAACCATAGAAAAATTTCAGAAATAGCTTTATTTAATTGTGAAGTACGCCTGGGAATTTAATTGCTACTAGGAAGAGGATGTTCTTGTTGCAGTAAGGTGACATTTTGTATTGCTAAGATACTTCGGGCATTAGTCATTGTAGGTTCCATTTTCTTGGTTAGGTTTGAAATTTTAAGAGTTCGAAAATTGGTTTTTGACCCCATGTTTGTCAATTGAGATTTCATATTTGAAACTTCAAGACTTCTTCCACTATTGTTTTGGCCCCAATTAGTTGCTTACTATTTATATTACTCTTCATATGCTAAGATTATTGACCTATGCGAAGATGATATATATTAGAGACGAATGCAAACCAAAAGATCGTAAGCTGCTAGCAATCGGACACTTCATGAGAGGCATCTTGCTTTATACAATGTTATCAAGATGTTGTGGCTTCAAAGTATTGATTTTATATTGTTCTCAATTTATGCATTAAAAAACCGAAGTACGTTGTGTATTGAAGAAGGACCATTTCTCATCACCGAGCAGTTTGTTAAGATTTGTATGCCGTTTTAGTTCTGTGACATAGGAAATTAATGGCTTGGTTTTGATGATGAAGCCAGTTAACCAAAGAAAACTAAGAATCCTCAACAGCCGATACCAGGCAGGTGCTTTGAGGTATAAAAGTAGACCCCTATCTGATTGTAATTCCCATTCTCAATTTAAGGCTCATCTTATTCGTACACCCACACTTAGAGGTCCTAAAACAAAAAACCAACAGTCCCATCCAAGATTTTGAAATTGGCAAAACTAGAACTTCTATTAGCTTCACTTATGATTTTCAAAGCCCCAAAGATAGAAATCTTAGTAGTGATGGAGGTGACGTCTCTCTGATGCTCCTTTGTTGTAAGTGCAGACTTGGTCTAAAGGGGAATATGGATGACCATGATCCCGAATGTAAACAATCTACCACAACTACTATGACTAGTTTTACCACTGCAAAAGAAGAAAAGTTTACTTCTGACTTCGATCGGACACCACCACCTGAAGATGCTCCGTTTCCTTCTTCAAGAAAAAGAAGGAAATGGTGTTATACCGATGCAATGGCCATGCTTGATGGAGTCCGTAAAGAATACAGGAAGCGACGAAACTCTTCGGTTCCATTTGTGAAAAAGATACCGTTCTTAATGTTTGCAAGTACTGCTATTGTGGATGGCTCCTGCAAAGCTCAAAAGTTTTGATGATGCAAAGAGGATTTTTAGACAGATGTAGGAAAATGGCATTAGCCGTAATGCTTCCAGTAACGCAGTCTTGATTCGGGGATTGTATAAATGCAACCATTCAAATGATGCTGTAGTGTTTACTACAATAATTATGTTATACTTTCATTTTAAATATTGGTACTTATTGGTTTATTGTTTTGAAACAATAATAATGCAGTACCATAGATGTTTGTCAACTTCCAAAGCGTTGTTGGACAAAAACTTTTCTGGTATTACATTACTGAATATTGCAAGCGATAAATGAAGTTTACGGTGATGGTGGAACAGCTACAAACATCAAAATCTTTCCTTTAAATAATTAATAAAGAAAAGTTGGAAAGGAGATTGACGACCAAGTTTGAAAAACAAGTTACTAAATAATCATGGTCATTAAGGGAAGGATTCGAAATGCTCAACCTACGAAGCTTTGGACAAACAATAGACTCCTCCATTAACAACATTACTATCCAAACTCCCTCCCAAGCCGCTATAGCGCTCTTGTGTTGATAACTACAACGATTCATCTTCAATACCCACTTGCCCAAATGACCCCAGAAGACAAACAAATCCCATCGGGTACACATATTAAGACCTGGAGAAATCCACAAAAAACTCAAAACCCAAATTTTTGAAATAACCAAAGTTCAAATTTTTAGCTACCAGAAGGCGAAGAAATTGATTCAACAGTAGGTATATGAAAAAACAAGCTCAAGCTTGGTCTGTTCAAATTGTAGAGGAAATAAAAAAAACCCCTTTCCTCCATGACCCAAACACTTCTCCATTGACGATCAATTTCGCCTCAAGCCATCGACATAAATCTAAGGGACTGGGCAGGGTTTGGGAATGAATAACTTCGAAGAAGAAGCGAAGAAAGTCTACAGACTACTTTGTCAATTTCTCATTCAACCCACTTTTTCCTTCTCAACTTTTTGTTGCAGTGGAAACAATCGACAAAATCCTAAGGTATTGGTGCAGATTGGAGGTTTTAAACATTCATATGAGAAACCAAAACAAATCAACTTACTACTTTGTCGATTTCCCGTATAACCCTATTAGTTAGATCTCTACTTTCCATTCGGCACGAACCCATGGACAGATACCTAAAGTAATTGATGAACCTTGGTGACTGAAACGCCGGAGTAGAAACAGTGGCCGTCCAACAGACTACACCGTCAATTACCAATTTTACCCTTTTATTCCCTTCTGAACTTTTATTACAGGTTTTATTTTATTGGACCACGTGGCGCGAGGGTTACCAGGGAGCTCCTAAGGGGGCTCCTTAGTCGCCCTCATGTTAAAACAAGTAAACCTCCACCCATGCTATACTTGATTGTTTGATTGCAAGTCTAACTCAACATGGGTAGTGATGTCCATCTCAGATGTTGGAGATAAGTTTTGACGATTTCATTCTAAATATAAAAATTATTAATGGTATGTTTAGTTGAGGGGAATAGCTATTTTATTTCTCTTCTATTCTTAAAAAATAGTCATTCCAGTGTTTGGTTAACAAAATAATTATGGAATAACTATTACTAAGAATAGGTATTCCTTAAAAATAAGGAATACATATTCTTTACCCCCACCCATCTTTAGCTATTCACAAAATCTAATGAAAATACACAAAAACTAAAATTAAAAATTAAAACCAACATCAATACTATTCCCTTAACACTTTCAATTGGACATTTATAGCAATTTTTTCTTGGTGACTGGGAAAAGATTGTATTTTTCAAGTGTTATCTTCAAGATTTTTAGATTAGATCTCAATAACTTGCGGCTTTAAGATAGATGAATTGTTGTTATTATTTTAAAAAAAAGAGCGAAAAGAGAAGAAAGTGGTTCTTCAAACTGCAACCAATTAATGGGGACCAAAACTGTGATTTTGATGATGGCGTTGGCGTCCAACAATGAATTATCCCATTACTATAGGGCCTATACATGACTGGAAAATTTCTTTCAGAATACACTGAACTTCTCCTGAGCTATGCTCACCTTGCACGAGCTCTACCAACAAAGGAAAGAACAGCGAAATATACCTCCTTGACGAATCCCTCTGCTGGGAATTAAATACCCGCAAGGCAGAAACTAGCAAAGATGACCTTGCTGCTAATTCTTCCTTTTTGGCCGAGCCTAATGGAAGAATCCAATGATTCCGTGGCTGATTAACAGGATTCTGCAGTGTAGATTTGCATCCTGCACATTGTAGATAAATATTCAATATTTTTTCACACACTTCAACCAGCAGTGTTTCTACATTTAATCTCTCCGACATAGATGGGTTATCCACAAGCAAATTCTGGAGGAAGTTGAGGTAATTCTGAAAAGACTCGTTTTGAAAATGAACCATAGGAGGATCAGAGAGCTGTAGGACTGAGCATGCTTTCTTCAGCTTGTTTTGAAGGGTAGTCTCACTGTTTAGTTGATGTGCATGCAACGAGACAGAGGAGAATATATCAAGAAGAAGTTTGATAGAGGCGGCCGATAAGAATTGGAGACGTGCTTTGTACAGATCAGATACAACCTGCCAGGGTCAAGGAAAATCAATATCGCAGAGAAATCCAGCAGTCCAAATATTTAAGCAATATGCATACGGAATGGGAAATAGACAAAGCTAAAAGCTATTGGAAAAAGATACACCAGAGAGCTCAAGAGAATGCACGAGTAATGCACAAATTTTTCTTCTTGTTTTTCTCTAAAAACATTTTAAAGAGCATCTTCCCCGGCTCCTAAAAGATACATTTCCAAATATCTATATGGTTATAAGAAATCAAAGCAACCAATACAACCAAACATCTGTATTCTGAGCACCTTGGACGAATGCATAGGGTAAAGTGGGAACCTTGCTTGCCTCTTGGTATGCCCATGCAAAACTTTATCCATGTATCAAATCAAGTTGACATGAAAAGTGTAAGAAAAAAAGAAATTTGTGTATGCATGGGGTATCAGTGTGTGTCAGAGAGAGGGGAAGGGGCATATAACCTGCACAATGATTAGCTGTACAGCGATATGACTCTTTATTCTTGAAACCACATAGGCTGCAGTCTGGAAATTATCATCCTCAAGCACGTTATTACTGAAGCCATGATCAGAAGGAACATCCTCATCAGAATAAGAATGAGAGTTGTCAGGCATCTCAATGTCATCCATGCTTTTGAGAACTTTCATGAAACCAGGCAATGTTGATGCAGCAGCTTCCTTCAAAGCTAGAAATATCTCTTTCCACTCGTCCTCCGAAAGCTTATTACCTAGTTCACCAACTAATCTCAACAATGCAGCAACACCAGTACTAGCAGGACCCTGAACAGGACTTCTGATGAATCCTGTCAATATTGATATCACTTCTGGCAGTTGAGGTCTCAACACATAAAAAAATCTGGTATATATATCGACTAGACACTGTGCTGCTGATGTAGAGGTTTCTGCATCCAATAAATGTCCCTGTGTACATGTAGATTCTGCAATTGATAGTTGATGTTCATCTTGAATTGGTGTATCCTTCTTGTCAGTTATGCTATTGAATATTGGGAAGATAACTGAATTGAACACAGCAATCCAAAATGAACTTGAGAAAAGATGACCATGATCATTGAGAATATTGAAGAGGACTTCCAAAGAGCTCTTTTGAATAGCTGATCTGGGATCAGATGTTAGTTTTGACAACCCTGAAACAATATTTCGAATGTAAACTACAAGAGAAAAGAGGTATGCAATTTTCTTCAGAAACTGATACACTATGCTATGTGTGAGAAAAGCGTTTGTTAGCTGTTCTTGAATGGAAAACTCAAATCTTTAATGACATGCTTTTGGATAAGCTACTAAAGACCATAAGAATATAAATAAATTTTCATGCATTACTTAGCAGAATGTAAAACATAACTGCTAGTTAAGTGTTCAAAACACCAACATTTCCCAGCAGCCTAATCTAAAAATTAGTCGATGAAAATGAATATAGATCGAAGTATCCATTTAAAGGTCTTGAAGTTTACATTGCATGCACGAGTTAAAACATCACATTTCATGTCTGAGTTGGTTCCCAAAATTCCCCTTCCCCCAAATAATCCTTGCCCTCTTGTTTCTTTTGAAGCAGGAATGGAGGTATAAGATTCAACTTTCAATAGAAAGCAGATGCAAGTAACTGGTGGCCTCAGAAATGCAAAAAGCATCATAGTGTGGTCAAGCAGCAGAGATGGAGCTTCTTAAGTCTATACTGGATCTAGAGCAGATTACCTGTGAGCAAAGGAATCCAAAAAGATGCATTCTCATCCCTGTCATTACAAATTTGCAGGTCTGATGTAACCTCACTAACTACCGGACTAGATGAACCTGTCAAACTGCTCTTCCCATTGCAAACAAGTCCTCCCTCTGCAAGTTTCAAAGCACAAAATCGGAGAAAAGCAATTGCATTGAGGCTTACATCACTATTGAATCTACTGCTGGTAAACGTGGTCAGGCATCTAACACAATCGGTAAAAGTTGTTGTCTCTGTCTCAGTTATGTAAGGAAAATATTCGCGTACAATTTTTTCCATTGTCTGAAATGCCAGCAGGACTATATTCTTACGCTCATCAGCAGCAGCTGTTGTAAAAACCTGCAAGTACGAGATAACATGATTGAGATAATTTTCAAAAAAGGATGCCAACTTCTCAAACAATTTGAAGTCAAGGCAGATCATTTGAAGCATATTGTCATTACTGGACAAGAAAAGATATTTATGATGATCATAACAAGAAATCTGAATTTCAAGATTTGTTGACGTCCCTGCCTCTATTTAGTTAACCATGCATTCCATAAATATCAATAGCAAATGCATAACATACCATGAAAACGCTTTTCCAACCAGATTTGACGTTACTAACACGACTGAGGGCCATCTGTGAAATGCATCTAACGATTAATTCCCTGATTTCTGTGGAGCTGCTTTTCTGCATAACAATCACAAATGGCCTCAAGAATTCATTCTGGAAGTTGTAATTTGCCAGCTCCTCACGCTCTAAGAATTTCATGGCAAGCTGCCGGAGTGAATCCATGACGAAAATTGCAACAGAGAGATTTTCAGATAAACCAACCGACACAAAAAATTCAGAGAGAACATTCCATATGCAGGACCAAACTAATCTGATGCGGTTCATGTTGTAGTGTCTGCACAAGAAAGCAATGAAGTATTAGTATAAATCATATATCAAGTGGCATTAGAGTCTACAGTTTCTCAGAATCAATCAGGAAGCTCTTGTATAGATAGAAAAGAGTCCATATATCAATCAACCAGCTGAAACACAAATTTTCATCAAGTTCCTCAGGATTGAATTAACTACAGATGTGCTCTTGTATAATATATATATATATATATATATATACACTAACAGATCCATGTGGGATAGCAACAAAAAATTTTGGAAAAAGGAAGAAGATCATACGCAATCTCAACAATTTTAGTCAGGCTAAATACACGAGGATCTGTTGGGGACTGCAACTCGAACATTGAAACTTTGCACAATGCTTTCACAAAAGCTACAATTGCCTCACTATTCAACCTTTGGCTATTAGCAAACACATGATTTAACTCGAAGGTCCCAATCTGCTCAAGCAGATTCAAATTTGATATAAAGTTACTAATCTGCTCTGGAGTCACTAGTCCTGGAGAATTAATTCCAACAGTGGCACTATCATACGAACCCCCTCTAACCACGGCCATTACAGCTGGATTCTGAAAAGTCCCCTTTGTCTTTAGAGATGGATAAACTGTTGGCTTCATTGCTTTTTCATCTGTCTCAACATTAGATGAAGTGAAAAAAGATGCATCAGGTGGCGCACCCTCCCCCAACAGCTGCAGATGCTCAATTCTTGAGAGGCATGTTAGAATGTGCTCCCAGGCTTCCTGAAGATAATTACCATCTTCAATGGCAATTGATATTATAGCCTGCAAAATGTCAAAATCTTGAATATAAAATATAATGATACTTAAAAAAGGCTTACTCTTTAGAATTTGCACATCTTACAGGCAATGAAGCAATCCCTTATTACTATTGTATATTGAAGCAAAACACCTAGCTTAAGTTAATGAGGAATGTTTGCTTTCCAATGGCAGTTACACGCCTCCAAACCAAAACTCATAGAACAGAAGCGTTCATCTTTTTATATGGGACATAGGAGGTCAAATCATGTATGAGGGAAGAAATGTCGTTTTCAATTTTTCGATGACATAGCCTGATCCTGAGGGAACCTATAATTACAAAGGAAACCAACAACATTTAATTCCATGAATATGTATGTAGTGAACACTAACCTTCACAGCATCAACATTTTTTTGCTTCATATCTGCAGCGCAGTGAAGATTTGTAAACTTCGCGATAGATGTCACAAATGCATCTCTCTGCGTCTGCATACCCATGACAGAGGTCAGATGCACTGCATACCGAAAGCCATGTAAGCATTGAGATGTAGCAAGCTTGTCATCACTCTGGTCAAGAGTGACACTAAAGGCAGCTAACATAGGACCCCAGCAGACCTCAAGCATGAACCTCAAGATTGCTGCATCAGTAACATGATGATATGTTGACCTGCAATATCAATATTTGGCAATTACTTCAGCTGCATTATTAAAGAAAGAGGGGAGGAATTATAAGGACAATAATAATTGTTTCTTTAGAAAAAGCTAAATAATAAAGCCAGGCCTATTTTAAAATGACGCATGAAATAGATTTTTCTCAAATACCTAAAGCAAATCAGCAGTTAATTTATAATGAAATAACATACTCAGATTTCTCCGCCTTTGCCTTAAACTGCTCTTGGATATGCCTTATAAGAAGTCCATTTGCACCCAATGGCTTTTCTTCAGTTTGCGTCCCAGTGAGCAAATTCAGTATGCCATCCAAACCTAATAGCCTGTTCAAGCTGTTTGCCTGTTTGCTTTGAGGAACAGAAGAAACAGCATTCATTTTAATTTCATTTTTGACAATTTGATCATAGAGGGCACCTAGATACTCCTCAGGCAAATCCTTGCCATCATCTATTCCCCGGTTGTTCCTTATGAAATCAGCCTTAGACATCTGGATGACATCCATGGACAACATAAAGTTAGTACAAAAGTTGAAATTAGCCCCACATTATATATTCAACATTGATATTATCGACATCAAAGAGAAGCTCGTGGAATAAGACCCATCTTATTTGTTCATTTCACCCTTCTGTGATGTTTCAAGTTCTGTTCATTTCTTCCTTCTTTTGTTTGAGGGGTGCAGGCAAGGAAACACAAAGAGGTTTTGCAAACGAACCTTATCTTTCACCATGCTGTTGTGAGCATCTGTATTGAGCAATATGACAGAATAAGCAAGAACATAAGCAGTGTCTGCACTAGTAAATGAATTTGGATTGCATTTGCAATAGCGCTCAGCAAACTTTTCCATGATACGGTCAATCTTCTGGGCCTCTCCAGGTAATCTAAACCCGCGTAAGAAGAACCTTATTGCTTCACCAAAATCCATTCCTTTAAAATTAAATGAGTCGACGTAAGCATGCATAACCTTCAAACAAAAGTCATCTCTTTCACCTAAGTAGTCGCCAATCATGGTTTCATTCAAGCCAACTGTGTTTTTAAGGAATACAGCAACTTCTTCTGGAGAATGGCCTACTTTTTTGGTGCTTATCAGAAATTCAATCCCCTTGGAAGGTTTCCTGTTGAATAAGGAGATGCCTTTCTGCATAAAACCAAGTAAACTTGTCACGAGAGACAAAAGAAGCTAAAAACTGAAAACATGGGAAAAAGAATGGACTGGGAGAAAGTTTTGGATAGAAAGAACACAAATAGCAAATATGATACACTATCTCCAGCCAAATTACAATGACTTACTATCATGCAATCTAAAACAAAACTTATAACAGGTTACTCACTACATGCATCTCACAGTTGAGGGCTTGTTACACAAAGGAAGAAATATTCAACCTGTATTTCAATTTTGTAAGCCCGACGTTGCTCAAGGATAGCAGCATCTGACATTTCAGAATTTGCTTCTGCATGCAAATCATAGTCAGGGACAATTCTGTCTTCTCCAGTGGGTGATGAGCGATTCTCTATTGAGGCATCATTCTCTGGGTTCTTAGGTAAATAGGATTCACCAACTCTCAACTGTTGATCCATCCAGGCACTCATTGACTTTATGATACCAACCAAGCACTTGACAGACTCATGTCGAAAAGTTAGATCCTGAACCGAAGACAAAGTCGTGGTTGAACCAGGAGTGGGTCCAAGTGCAGTTTTTAGAAGGCCATTGACAATCCTGCAAATATCTGATGGAATTATAGGGGTTTTAATCCATTTCCTTTAAATGCACTTAAAACAATGAAAAGCTGATAAAAAGATAAACTCCCCACCCTTATGCCCATTGTGCTCCTAAGATCAACTACAGCACCATTCAATCCATTAAAGAATTCATCTAATATGACCTTAATCTGGCATCACAAGTTTGAGATTTTGAGTTCTCGAGACAAAAGGTGATCAAATATCTTTATACCTAAAGTCCAAATAATAATCCATAAAACTGTCTATTTTGTGTCCTAGTTCCAACCAGGAAAATCATTCGACACAACAACAAAGCAAGCAACCTTTTTATTTTATAATCAACCAAAGCAACTAAGCATTGAACCAGATTTCATCAACAATTATTGTTTTCCACCAGAAAATGACTTACTCTCACTACCATATGAGAATTCCAAAAAAAAGCGCTAAGGGTGTTATTTTCACCACTAAATTAAAAAACCATTACTTTTTTTTCCAACATTCTCCAATGAGATTTTCAGCTTGAATAGTACACTAGAATGTTTATGCATCCCAAGTCCAACCTAGTTCTCTGGAATGAATGAGTTCAATTTTATGTTCAACTTACATCAGTGGTTGATTTTGGTCCAACACAAATTCAAAAACAAAAACTCTTCATCATTATGTTTCTCCCTATTTTGCGGTATCACAAACTTTTGACTTTAACATCACAAGAGTTAAGCAGCTCTTTGTTTCTCATACCTGTATTTCAAAGCTCTCATAAGGATGTGGGAAAGTATGCAAAAAGCTAAATCAATCGAAGAAAGAACAAGGCTTTCCCATATTTAATATTTAAACAAGAAAAACAAAAACAGCTTTCTTGAGTTGCCCAAGATGAAGTCAAGCCCACCATAGTTAAAGTTGTTGATGAAGACAACGCAAGAATTTGAATATCATCTAACAACAATGTTTACAAATTAAAGAAACAACAACTCCCACATCAATAAATATGCAATGGAAAAAATTATACCTTTCATAAATGTTCGGTGCATCCAAATCACAGTCATAGTTCACAAATACATCAATTATAATCTGTGGATCCTGCAAAATCTTCTCCAGAAGATTCAAGACGGTCATTTTTTGCAAGAAACTAGGCTGGTTAACATTCTCAAGTACCCGAAGGACAAGCATTGGAAAGAATATTCCAATTTCTGCCTTCAAAGCTGATCTGAACTTTGATAGAAAGATCATGAAAATAGAACACTGAAGCTGGAAAATAGCCATAACAGACAATGCACTATTCTTTAACAATGAAAGGCAGAGAAATTGCTTGACATCATGAAGAAACCTGTGCCAAATATTATAAGGTATTAGCTATCATCTTCCAGAACAATGCATTGCAAATTGGTGGCGGAGGGTATGAAATGGGATGGGAAGAGGTTCTTAAGAGAAACACACACACACACACACAAACACACAAAAACACTAGTTAAATTAGTCAATTGCTCATGCAAAGTTATGTCTTAACACACTGTACAAGATACATTTAAAATATAAAAATATAATGACAGCATTCCGTTTATGACTTTCTACTTCTACATTTTCAGGATTAGCAGAGTAAATTCAACTGTTTAAACACAATGTGTATATACTTCTCTGTGTGTGTGTGCGACTTAGTTCAGCAGAACCCAAAGCTCACCCAAGAACTATCTTTATGTTATGAATTTTGGTTTATCTATGATTTAAGAATTGATTGAAAAGGTTTTCAAGTTAGTTAAAATGAAAAGTTTTCATAATCAAGGTAATTCTTATGTTTTGAATTGATTGAAATGTTTTGTTGATTTCAACAGCCTTAAATTATGCTTTAAAACTTGTTTAAAGTCTTATTTAAAGTTAGGAATTTGTTTGGCAAGTTTTAGAGTTGGTTTGGAGTGTTTTTCATATATTTCTAGACGTAAAATGGCGGGTTGTTCATCCTTAAATGGCGCGCTTCAAGGGTGCCGTTATACCATATTTTCCAGAAACCATCAATGGCGGGCTGTTCTTGGAACAACGGCGTCGTTGATCAACCCAGAGGGTGTCGTTGATTAGTCAGACTGTAACGACTAGTTTCCTATTTTGTACTAAACGACTTTTTAACCTTCTAAATGGCTAGTTTTTATTCCTAACAACTCTAAACCTCTTCCAATAGTATATCTATGCTTCCTAAACAGATTTAGCAAGTTTAGATGCTCTGAAAACAACATTACAAAGATCAATCTCTCAAGTTCTCAAAGTTGTCTTAGTTTTCTGTACAGTTTTTATTCAATCTATATTTTCATATTTTAAATTAGTTTTTTGTGTTGTAAATTTTGTGTTTTCAATTAGTTTATACCCAGACAAAACTCAGAAAGCTTTCAATTTATTTTTTTCATTCATTAATTCATCTGTTTCAAGCTTTCAAAGATCAACATACCAAAAATGTCTTTGTTTTTAGTTAAACGTATTCTAAACTTTTGTGTTCTTCAATTTTAAGCTTGCAGAATCGTTTTTATTGATTCAAAATTATCATACATGTTTTTCTTAAGGTCTTAAGAGTGCATAGGATCTTTAACTTCAAATTTTAAGCACTCAAATCATGTGTTTGAGCTCAAAGAACACAAACTGCCCAAAATTGTCCAAACTGACGTGTTTTCTTTGCAGCTTCGTTTTTTACTTCACTTTTGTGTTTTACTCAGTTTCTAGAAGCAAAAATTTATTGTTTTTAGTTTGCCTAAGGTCTTAGGAGTGTGCTAGTATTTTTGTATCAATTTGTGAGTGAGTATATTGTTTTTTTGAGCTTGCGTTTTGCAGGTTGCTCAAAATTGTCCAGGTTTGACAGTCTTTATTTTGTGCTTGATTTTGATCATTCAATTGATGTGTTAAAATTATGTTTGCTACTGCAATTTATCGTTAACATATATATTGATGTGGCAGTAGGTTTATTTCATTTAATCAGCATCATTTTGGTGATTAAATACGTGTGTTTATAGGTTGGAACTTAAGACTGCATATATATATATTGGACAACTTGTGTTCATATAGTTTAAATCTGATTGTTTGATGCTATAAACACATTTTCAGTGTTTCAATTTGATTGTTTATGATCTATTGAAGTGCTAGGAGGCTAGATATAATTTTAGTTTGCCTCTAGAATATTCATAATTGGTTTTATTGATTGTGCATTAGATAAACACCCTAGAAGGTGTGCTTAAGTAACTAAAATTGGGGGACTGACTTTGGTTGATTTATTGGATGCTCTTTGCCATTTAAAATAGATTTGAATAGGTTGCTCTTGGCCTGTAGAAATCAAGATTTGAATTGGATTAATCTTTAATTGTGAATTAGATTGGTTTATGCCTTAATTATGCATTGAACATTCCATATTGCATTTGTTGCATTTGAGCCCTTATCTTGTGTTGATTTTGATCAAGGGTTTCATAAGCTAAATAAGCTTGGTTTGAAGCTCAAGGGAGCTTGGTTTAAGGGCTGTCCTTGTAGGAAAAAACTTATAGAATTTGGTTGTGTTGATAAGGCTCCTCTTTGACATAAAAAGATTGTTGTAAGGGTTACTCTTCACCCTCTTTATGAAAAGTAAGATTGGTAGGTTCCTCTTGACCTTAGAAGTTAAGATTGTTGTATAGGTTTCTCTTGATCTTAGAACAAGATTGGTATAGGTTCCTCTTGGCGTTGAATCAAGATTGTTGTAAAGGTTCCTCTTGACTTTTAACCAAGATTGTTGTTAGTGAATTTCCAAGAAGTAGTTGGAGAGAGGACGTAGTCTATCTTTGGGGTAGGTGGACCTCTATAAATCTTGATGTTCATCTCTTCCCTAAGTCTTTTATATTTGAGCATTTGTGTTTACTTTATTATTGGTTGATATTAGCATAAAGTTTGTCCTTCATTTAGGTTGAATTTTGGTTTAAAGATTTCATATTGATTAAAGTGTCCTAAGGAGTTTAAAGTATTTTAATTCTGCAAGAAAGTTTTAAACACCCAATTCACCCCCCTCTTGGGTGCCATAGGACTAACAATTGATATTAGAGCCTTGGTCTCACATTTGCATAATTTCTAATGAAATTGTGAGTAAAGGTTCAAAATGGCATCTTGTTTTGATTAAGAGGATTTGGATACTTTTAGGCCACCAATTTTTGTTGGAAATGATTTTCTTGAATGGAAAATTAGAATGAAATTCTTTCTTATGGGTCAAGATTTTTATTTATGAGATTTTATTTCAAATGGTCCTAATGGATTTTCAAATGAAAAAGTTGTTTGTTTAAATGAAAAAGCCTTGCATATTCTTCATGATGCATGAGATGAGGTTGTTTTTGTTAAAGTATCTATGTACAAATTTGCTTTTGAAATTTGGAGCAGGTTGGAGCAAATTTATGTAAAAGGCATTGATGAAGAAAAGGTGAAAGAAATAGAAGAAGCCAAAGATGAGAAAGAGGTTTCAAATGAATGCCTTGTAGTTTTTGTGGAAGAAGCTCCATCTTTATCAAATGTTCAAAAGGAAAGCAATAAGGTACTTTCTAACTCTAATGATGAAGAGAATGAAAATAATGTTGAATATGATAAAATATCATTTGATGAATTAATTTAGGTTGCAAAGGCTCTTAAAGTAAAGAGGAAGAAGCTTTCTTCCAAGTTTAAGAAATGCAAAAATTTGTTAAATGATCTTAGGATAGAAAATGAGAAATTAAAGAATAATTTGCATGCTTTATAATCTAAGAGTGTGAATATTGCTCTAAATGACTGTATGATTGAAAATGATATGTTAGTGCATGTGAATGATGAATTGAGAAAGGAATTGAATGAATGTTTGAATTTGAATGAGAAATTGAAAATTGAAATTCATGATATGTTAGAATCTAAGAATGCATGCATATTAGAGATTGATAGAATGAAAAATGAAATAAATGCCATGCTAGATTATAAGAGTGTGGTTGTTGGCATGCATGATAATGAGAATAAGTTATTACATGAAAATAAAATTTTAAAGAATGAAGTAGATTCCCTTAAAGAATCATTATCTGCATATATAAAGGGCAGAGAAAAGTTAGATTGCATGCTAAATGCTCAAAAGAGCTCTAATGATAAATATGGTTTAGGCTTTGTTGATTCAAATGTTTCAAATGATGCAAAAACTATTTTTGTTAAGGTTAAGAACTTAAAAGATGAAAATTTGCCTAAACCCTTATTTGCTAATGGTGTATCATCATCAAAATCTCATGCTAGAACATCTTTTAAGGATGTTGCATTTTCATCAAAATTGCATAATAGGAAGTCCAATCATGCATTCATATATGCATCTAAGTCAAAGGATAGCAAAATTGTGCATATAACAAAAAATAGGCATAATTTCTTTAGAAATGCACAATCATTTCATAATGATGCATTTTGGACCTATGGTAGGCAAAGAGGTCCTAAATCCTCTCATGTTTCAAATGTGCATATGCATAATCCTAGGAATGGATCATATTCATATCCTAAGAGGGATTTACATCAAAGAAATTACATGCATACATTTAGGCCTCATGATAGTTACCTTATGTCTCTACATTCACATACACATTGTAAGCTTATTCTTAAGGCTAGAGGCATGTATAAATCTCATCTTAGGAAGCCATATCATTAAGAAAATAATGTGCATAATTTTAGGCCTCATTTTAGATCATTTAGGGAAAATAGGCCAATTCACTCTCATGCACCTCATATGCACTCCCATTCATCTATAAATGTTTCTCATATTCTTTCTAAGCCATCAAACATGTTTCATTCATATTCTAGGAATAAATTTCATCAAGGAAGAAAATTTAGAGATATAAGACATAAAAATGCATTTAAATATCATGTTAGGAAAAATGGCATGTTGCATTCTCATAACTCTCAAATGCATAACTATTATCCTAGGAGAGTTAATTTTTATATGAGAAATGCATTTAGGCATCAAGATCATAAGTTCCATAATAATATGCATAATGTTACACATGTTTGTAACTTTTGTGGCAAAGTTAGTCATGTAGAAAAAATTTATTCTTGTTAAACAAAGAATGTTTAGAAAACCTTCAAAAGTTTAGGTTGAAAAGGCAGTAAAGCTAACCCCTAAAGACACAAGTTAATGTGGGTACCTATAAGAAAGTAGGTTCTTTATTTTGTAGGTCAACATACAATCGGTGCTAAATTAGTATCAAACTAGAAACCAAGGAAGTGGTATCTCCAATTTGAAATGGAATGAAGAAAGATCACCATGAGCCCTCACATGAGCTTACCCATAAGCAAATTGTTAAACCAAGTGAGGAGTAAAGGAAGTGGATTCAAATGGTGATGCAAAACGAGGTATTCTTGTGCCCTCATTTGATAATATATAGCTTGACATGAATTT
>JAOXYD010000136.1:24087866-24103909 GCA_028565735.1 Pinacopodium congolense | reverse complement strand
TTGTAATCCGATTGACCTAGTACTTACATCCTATAAACTTCCTCGTGGGATCGATACTCGGAGTCTTAAATATACTCTAATTTATTACTTGATGAGACCGGTACGCTTGCCAAATGTTGGTATCAAATTAAAATTTTAAATTGTGCATGAAAGATAGATTAATTTGAGCAAAATTTATATGTGGCCAACCGCAATCACTATCTATCCATCAAGCACTTTTGGATCACCTCATCAGGGGAGTAATCTTGTTTCTATCGTTTTTTCGTTTTCATTATTTTTGGGACATTGAGGACAATGTCCAATTTAAATGTAGGGGTAGGGCAAGTTCAAAATTTTTTCACTTGAATTATTGTTAGTCTAAGGGTGACGATTTTAAACGTTTTAGCTTAGAATGATCTTTAAATTTGGTTTATTATTAATTGTGATATTTTTAAAAAATTATTTTTTTAATTTGATGGATTTTGATCAACTCTTGAAATGGTCCCTAATTTCAAAAAAAAATTCTTTTTCTTTTGAGTGTTTGCATCTAGTTTTAATAGCCCATATGTACGATATTAAGTTTTTTATATCATTTTATATGATTTGTCATGTGAATTTAGATTTAGATGTGTTATTGAAATTGGAAAAAGAAGCAAAAAGGAAAGTGTGTTTGCTGTGTTGTTGGATAAGTTAACATGTACTTCATTGTCTTTAAATCTATATAAAGATTGGAGTTATAAGTTAGTAGCCATTGAGAGTGAGATCTAACCTAGTAATCGAGAGTGTTCACAATAAAATGTTCATGCTTACATCAAAAAGTTGGATGGCATCTCGAACAAGCCAAAAAGTGATATCCTAATTGTGTAACTGGAATCATTCATGATAAGGTGTTTGACTTTGTGTAAAAAGACTAGGTTTTTTTTTATAAGATACTCCAAAGCTACAAATTATGTTTTAAACTTCCTTTACCATATTCATACAATAAACTGTATTAAAAGACTAAGATTTTTGGTATTATGCATATTAGGTTATTTTCTTACTAACTTTATACCTTACATGTGATAAAGTTTTTTTTACCAAGCTAAGTTGAGAATTGTGAATTGAATTAAAGGTGTTGAATGAACTTTTTTATGTCAAATTGGTTTTCAACTTTTGATCAAGATTGTTTTAAGTAGAATGTTTAAGTCATTGCTTGAGGATAAGAAATAGTTCAAGCGTGGGGATATTTGACAGGGATGTATTTTACAGTATTTCTATATGTGTTTCAATGTCATTTCATATCTATTTTGATGTTTAAATGCCTAATTGTATTCCTTATAAGTTTAAATGCAGGATTGATCATTGAACATAAAACTAGTTGAAAGGGCCAAATTAGGAGAAGAATTGGAGCAAGAAGAGTCAGAGAAGCCTAAACAACTCCAACTTCGGTGTAGGTGACTTTGGTGATGCATCAGGTATACTTTTAGGGATAAAATTATTCTAAAATTTATGAGGTGAAAGAACATCATGAACTGACATATTAAATTTCATGGCCGTTAGAGGTGTGTAGTAGGAGTTAGAGCAGAAAACGCGAAGAAGGGCAGAAGTTGTAAACTTTCTAGAACTTAAACGGACAAATCCCCAACAACTAACGTTTAAGTCCTAAAAATTTCTATCTTATGAAAAATTAACAAAAAAGTTGACCATTCACTTCTAAAACCTTTCTAAACCCTAAAAGGATGTATAAATAACAGAAGAGAGGCAATTTCCAACACGTTTGGCTCCTATATGAGTAGATTTTCATCTTCCATGTATTTTCCATTGGTTTCAATATGATATTGTCATCTCTTTTCATATTTTGTTCTTTGATTTCATGTTTATGCTGCAAAACTCTAGTTTAAAACTTGTTTATTTTGTTGTTTTCTAATTTTAATTTATTTTCTCAAGTATTTTCTTTTGGGTTTTCTAAATACTTGTTAAATCCTAGTTTATGGTTAATATATTGTTTTCTTAATTTTTAAGTCTTGTTCTTGTTTTCTTGTATATGATTTCTACATTTCTTTTATATTTTTCTTTATTTTAGAATGTGTTTTTGTTGTTTTCATTATGTTTGCTTAGTTTTAAGTGGATTTTAAGGTATTTAATGGATCTATGGAAAGTAATTGTGAGAATTGGAATGGGTTTTGAATAGGTATTGTGATTTATGCTATGATTGAATTAGAATTGATTAATGCCATGAATTAAGGATTTATTCATATAATTGGCCATCTGAGGTATAATTTCTAGTTCAATTAATAGGATTTAACTTTTAATCCATATTTTTTAATTGTAAAATCAATAAGTGACGATAGGTTAATTTATTTCATAGGTAAACTTAGTCGATTAGCCTAAGATTTCAATTCTTTAAGTTACATAATCTGAGTTTATATGTTATGGCTTATGTTAGTCATTCTCTAGTTCTTAAAGTTGTTACGCCACTAAATCTAGAGATCTTGTTCTATGTTGTTACGTAAGTAAAGATAAGTTTTCTATTATATAGGACTTATCTAAAATTAGAGGAACTTAAGATACAACTTGTTTGTGTCTATAGGCTAGGATCTCAGGCATAACACAATTAATATGTTTTCAATGATAGATTATAATTTATGAGTCCGAAAAATATCTTTTGTCTATACTTTTGTTATTATTACTTTTTTCTTGTCTTTCATTTTGTTTTCATTAATTGTCTTTTCTATTGTTTTTAACTCCTTCGCATCTAGGGGTTGTTTTTCTTTTGTTTTTCTTTTGGCCAGCATTTGAAATAGCTGAAAAACACTACCAATTCTCTTCAGGATCGACCCTAACTTTCCTTACCACATAGTAGGTTTAATTAGGTATTTTATTATTTGATGAGCAAGTGATAAACCCACTAGTGACCATGTTAAGACAAGCTTTAAGAAATCAAAATAAAAAAATATTATCATCTTACATGTGTTAAAAACTCAATCAATCCATTTAATAACATGTCCTTAGCTCAAATTCAAATTAAAACATCATATATAACCAAGAACAATCATATTCAAGAAAAACATAAACTCTTGAACATATATGAATAAAGAGAATGAAATAAGTGGATTAAAGTGTTTAGATTGCACCAAATGATACTCCCAAGTGTTATACAACCTTGAATCACCTTTAAAAACTTGTGGAATCCTTAAAAATAACCTAAAAATACTAAGAACAAAATTAGGAAATAAAAAAGAAAAGAAAACCTAACCTAGAGAAAGAAAGAAGAAAAAGCTAAGCTAAATTTCATTTCTCTACCTAAAACTATGTTAGAATTGTGCAAGTTTGGTTTTTGAAGCTTTATTTCTATGTCAAAAACAATTTGGAAGTAAGTTAAGCAAGTTGCAGTCAACTGCGATGAGGAGCCAACTGGAAAGAGCTCGATAGATCTAAATAAAACTTGAAAAGGAGTTAAATGACATCGTTTCAGTCCCACTATTTGGGTCTCCATATTAAGTATAACGACAGTTGTTTCCACTTAAACGAACCATACTCTATACTGCTATTTTACTCTAGTTTTCATAATTTTCTACAAAATTTCTCCAGATTTTCCATAATTCAAACATCCAACTACATTGTACACAAATCTAAGAGTAGTTCAAACACTTTAACATCAAATTGGAGCAAATGTTCATCAAATTAAATTGGAAAATATTATGAACTGTGCACCTAACAGGTGGATATAATGGGCTAGCAAAAGAATCAAAATGAGGCTAAGGTTCAGATGGAGATCAATAATTCTCCATCTCATGTTAAGGAAGCTCAATATAAGAATGGAGTATAAAAGTAAAATGCTAATTCTCCTTCTCATGTAAGAAAATAAATTAAATTTTAATTATTAATATTATATTTATGTAATCTTTATAATTATTATAACCTTTTATTAATATAATGTAAATATTTAATTTAATATAAAATTATATTAAAATAATTTTTATTTATAATAATCTTTATAATTATTATATATTTTTATTAATGTAAATTTAAAAATTTCGTGGTCTAATATAAAATTATATTAAATATATTGATATAATTTTAAACATATTTTACAATAAAAATTTTTACAGGAACTAAAAATAAAGACAAGAAAAAACAATAGAAACAAAAACAAAAAAATAATAGTAACCAAAAACAACAACCAAACAGTAACTAAAAACCAAAAATAGAAGTTGAACCAAGTGAGCCATAAGATTATAGTTATCTAAAGAACTTAGATTAGCTTATTGATTAAATTAAAACAGCAAAACAATTATATTACTTAATCTAGGGTATCTTCTCAAATTCAAAACAAAGCTATGGTTAAATCTATGCCCTATTGCTATTGATCTTATCCTACCCTTTAGTCATTTAATGGATTTAGGAAATACACATAAATATGAAGAAGTTTAATCTAAAAATTCCATATTTTAGAATAAATACACTCACATTTGATTAGAGGTAGGTCATTCATTAATTTAAATTTCATTATTTATCAATTATTTCCAATAAATAAGGTATATTATTAAATCCTTAGTTTTCTATGATACTATTCTAAGTGGCCATCTTATGATAGAGAATTAACACTCAAATAAACAAAGATTGGCACACAAATCGAGAAAAAAACTCAATTAAAATATCTACTAGCCCAGCCTTAGCTAATAAACAATTTAGTTGCACATATTAATTAATGAACGCAAAGTATGAAACATAAAACACATGGTTATTGATCAAAACAAAAATGGAGTAAGATATACCTAGAACGATCTACCAACTAATTTCTAACTCTAAATCACGTGCTCCAACTCCTTAAATTCTCAAAAGCTACTTTGAATATCCAGTAAAATTTATTCAAAACAAAATATTATGTAAAACCTAAAGCTAATATAAAAAGAGACAAAATTGAATAAAGTCTGGAAAAAATAGTCTTATTATTCTCCAATACACAACCTCTAAGATGTGCTTATATATGTTCCATGTAGGTTTAGGATTAACTTATGAGTGAATTGTCCAATTTATCATTTGATTCTTTACTAGAACATGCCTCCAAATACTGTAATGACCTTTGGAATTTAAGATCCAATATGCCATTTACCACCCACATTATTCTCCTATAGTAGTGTTAATGGTGATTGAAAGATGAGAACAATAGTGCCATTAAATGCACACATTGTTCTTTTGTAAAATGCACCATACTTGATCTTTTTTTTTTCTTACAAATCTCTTTTCCTTAACATGTGCCTACAAAATTAATAATATCACATATAAATTAGAAAATTTAACCCTAAAATAGGGGAAAATCCTAACAAATCATGATTTAAAATACTATAAACTATAGCCTTATCAACTTCTTAACACTTGATTTGTTATTTGTCCTTAAGAAAATCATTCATCTTCCAATCTCAAGTAGAAAATAATCATAGGAAAATTATCAATATCATCAAGCATAACTTTTGAAATGTCTTCATTAGTCATTTAATCATAATGGTCATCAAGATGCTATGTAACTAATTACTCATATTAGTTTGCAAGTGTATTCAATTTACTTTAGACTTCTTTAAGCTTTAACTCAATTCACTAAATTCCATTCCATGTATAAAATAAATAATCACAAACCAAAATGTTTCAACTTTCAAATATATTCACATCCTTTACTTATTGATGAGATATAAACTTTAATTGTGAGCTTTAAAGTGTTAGATAAGAAGTCATCTAGTCTTTTTATACAAAGGTAAACACCTTCTCATGAATACTTCCGGTTACTAAACGAGGTCACTAGCTAAAACCACTCTTTAACTTTGACCTTTTTATTTTGAGACAAAGACAATAGAATGAATTTAAATTTGCTTTCTTATTCACTTATTAGTATTTTTTATCATTAAATATTTATCTTATAATGTCATAAAGTAAATTAAAGTCCTTTATTCACCATCACTCCTAATTAATCACATAAACACCATGAGTCACCAAAATAATTAAAATCATTATGAATAACAAATGGTATGCTCTTAAGGAAAAAAATTTTCACAAGTTATTATCCATTGAGAAATTTATGATAAAATTGATATGACCCTTAGATTCACAACAATATTAAGTGTAAAAAAATTGAATCATTGTTTTTTCGTCCACGCTTAAAATGAACATTATTCCTAATGTTCAAAAATTGAAACAAACAAATTAAGGAAAATTTAGAATATTAATACTACCCTGAATGATATATGACATATATTTTGTCCACTGAAATGTGTATGAGACTACTGGAACTAGCATAAAAATAGTAAAAACAATCATAAAAAGATAAAAGAGACACAAAAAGGTTATAAAGCTCCGCTAGTATAAATATCATCTAGTGTACATTAAAAAGCTTGAAATATAAAAAATAATATGAATGAGGAAAATAAAAATATGTAAACTTTAATAACCTAAAAATTGAGCTTTGAGTCCCTAGACCATATATAATCTTGTAAGTGATTCTTTTGGCCCTCCATAAGGTCCATCTGAGTCTGCATTGCTTTATCTCCAAAATAGCACTAGTAGGTGGCTCAAAAGGTATAGGAGTATGAGGAATGGCTGTTGGGGGATGTTGTGACCTAAGGGTGCCTAAAAAGATGTCTCGTCATCACTAATTTCCCAAGAATTAATACTTGGAGTAGTGGGATCCTCAACTCTCTCATCTTTGCACAATGGATACACCTGGAGGTTATGCCATCTACCTCTATCACTTACATACTTCCACAACTTAACTGTAGCATAGGAAATCATAGATGCATGAGGTGGCTATACAAGTACCTCAACCTTAAGGTTGACTACCAAAGTCTATAAAAATCCTCAGCAATAAGCATTAAAAAAATTTCTTGTTCTGACACTGAATCTAAACAATGTTATGCATATAGATCATAAACCCAACTAATGGTAACCCTAGTGAGAAAGCCAAGTCTATGCCGCATTTTGTATATGATGTATATGTTTGCATGTTTAAGACGTTGAGGATATGGAATCCTAGGCTTGCAAGGTTATATGTTAGGATCAGTAAATAACCTAGGTCCCTACTCCTTCTTAACATGTACTTGCTTCTCTTTCCCTTTCTCTACCATATTCTCTTCTCTCTTCTCTCTTATTGTCCTCTTCTCAAAACATACACTCTCCACTTCCTTAGCAATCCTTATGGTAATAGCCTTAACATACTCTCTATGATTAACTTTGACAGTACTAGGTAACTTACCAATTAACCTCTCCTACAAAGTCCATGTACCTTGGCTCACTTTAGTCTTTAAGCTCCTAATAATATCCTGATAGTTTTAGATCCTCAAATCATTCGGTTGAATGTATTTCCTCACAGTCTCCATAAAACTAGGTTTTTTGTATGGTGGAGCATTAGCTCTAAAGTTAGGTGGTGGGACTCTCATAGGATTGGTGTAGTGTCTAACTATACTCTAATTTCTCATCTAATCTAACCTTAAACCAACCAGAGGTAATCAAACCTCATCAACTAATAATATAAAACAATGAAGTACTGAATGAGTATCATTCCCTAGGAATCTAAGTGTGGTATTAGATCAATTAGTGTTTAATTAACTAGATAACTATAAATTGATTGATTAGTAAAAAGATAAAAAGGAACTAACTAAAATAAGTAAACAACGTTAAATTTAAAAATGAGTTAATGAATTAAAAGTTTTGCAAATAATAATCTGAATAAGGCTTCAAATTTCAATGGGTTAACCACACAAAGGAATAAATTATTGAATAGATATAAGGCATTCTTTAGTAAAAACAAGATACAACCAATGATCATAGAAATACCTTTTCTTTTTAAAACACATTTTATCTATTTGATCCATAAACAAATTAGGAATAAAAAGCATTAATCTCAAGAAGCTTAAATCTAAGTTTATTAGATCTAAAAACCCTCACAAAACACTTTAGAGCTTGATCCACATCTAAATTCAATCATGTTACCTAATTAATCTTCCAATAATTATAAGCTAATGATCATGAATCCTTAAATTATCTAATAATATAACTAAGATAGCTAATCTAATAAAGATTAAATTAAACACCTTAATTAGATAAAAATATCCCAAACATGCATAACCAACTAATTTCGTAACTCTAGGTAAAGCAATTCAAACACACACATTCAACAATAAAAACAAAGATTTAATTTAAAAACATATAGCCATTGATGAAAAACTACAAAATAAGAAAGAAAGATGAAGGAATATAATCAAAATTGATCTATTCCATTGAAATCCAACTCTTTAATCCACTTTGAATGCTCTTGGAAACTCCAATCCACTAACCTAATGTAAAGATAGAAAAAAAAAAAGAACAAAAACCTAAAATAAATCCTAGTCTACAAATAAGAAGGAAAATCCCTACATCACCCCAATAATACCCTTACACTTAAATTATTACTTTTCCTTAAATAACTACTTAGACACTCCTATAAAATAATTTAAAAAGTAATTGAAAGCTAATTGGAATACTAAAATACAAATGAATGTAATTAACATAACCAATATCTCATAACTCCATTATAACTAAGACATAACTTAAAATGCGCACAATCACACAATTAAGTATAGTAACCAATATCAAGTATCCATTTAATTATATATAAATCATCACCCAATTTTTTTCAAAGTTCTTCTTATATATATATATAGAGAGAGAGAGAGAGCATTAGAGCCTTGATTGAGAAGTTACTTAGTCTTTTGACAAGTGAACACCTTTTCATAAATACCTTCGGTTACATAACTATCTCACCTTACATCAAGTGGCTGTTAATATCACTCTTTAACGTTGACCTTTTATTAGTACAAAGCTAGCATAGTGAATTCATTGATGCTCACTTATTCGTATACGTTTTTAACTTTAAACAAAAAAATTTTATTTCAATAAACACTAAATTTGCATAAAATGTTCTTCGATACCTAACATTGCATATAAGGGACACTAAACAAATGCAATCACAAGAAATAAAAATAAAATTAAGAATTCATTTAGGATTCATTTAACATTAACCATATCAACTACGTTAATCTCATTAAAATAAATAAATTAACAATCAACTAACTTTTAAATTTATTTTAAGTAAGACATCTAAAATAATCACTTTTAAACTCATAATAATTTAAGTGGAGATAAATATCTATTCCCTTTCCCCAACGAGGGGGATACTTGAATTAAACTTCATTCTCAATGTTTAAATAATATAAATAACAAATAAAGGGAAAGAGAAGGGAAAAAGAAACTACCCTGAATTTGTACGTTGGTCCCTCTCCCTAACCATCCTTGCTAATCAAAGAAGAAAACATCAATCCACGAAAGAAGGGTGAAAGCATAAACATAATCAAAATGAAAACTAAATTGAAATAGCATCAAATAAAATCTATGGTCCTACAAGAAAGCAACTATATAAACCTAAATGGTTGGGTTGCCTCCTAATAAGCGTTTCTTTAAGGTCTTTCAGTTGGACCTTAAAGATAAAGAATAATGATTCTCTTCCTCAACCATATCTTTGGCCGAGTTCTTCATGTCCAAGATAACTTACCAACAAAATATGAGCTTTTACACTTACCACCAAATCTCTTCGCTTACCTCCACGTGCTTTTGTAAGGTACCTTGGTAAAAGTTCTTAATACCATAATTACTATCGGCAATCACAAATTGTGATATCAATAAAATCAAAGCACAAAGGTTCTTGTTTGTCTACTGTGAATTCTACAACATCAATAGTTTCTTCCTCATCCTTATTTAGCTCACTAGTTAGCTTCTCACTGCTTGTAACTGAATTTTTCTCATCTTGCTCACTTGATTTTACTTCTATAATGTTGGGCATGTTAACTTGCTCATATTATGCTTTGAATCTAACCATCTACTCCATCTACGTCACCATGTTGTAAATGGATCCTGTAATACTTTTTAGGTGAGCCTCAATTCTTTCAAGTTGGGCTTCCATAGCTTCATTCTTAGCCTTTTTCACATATATGAATTTATTGATTAACTCTTCTAATCACAACTCCTCTTCTTGTTGAACTAATTGCTTATCTTGTGATGCCAAGTTATGGATAAAGGACTTTAAATCTTTGATTTGAGCTTCTGATGTAACTATGGCCTTTACCAAGAGCTCTCTCAACCTTAGTTCTTCTTCTTGTAGTTGATAATAATCTTGTGGAGGTTACTTCAAGTAAGCCTAATCAATCCAAGAATGGCAAGGATCGTATGTCTAATTGTATGTGTAGGTGTTACCCCTATATTCCTTATAAGTCATCGACTCAACTCTTCCTACATCAACCAAATCTACGTAGTCCTCATACCACTGTTAGTCTTGGTAATCTTGTATATCCATGTCAACGACTACCTTTGATCACAGGAAGGCAACTACGTGTATAAGTGGAAACTCAACCAAGACAAAATAAGATAAAATAATAAGAAAAATAAACAAAAAAATTCTAGAATAATTAAAGTTATTTAGTGTCTGTGTGTGAGTATTTCACAACTTGGATCATGGTCATGACCTAGCCCATGAGAGGGTCAAGTACTTTTGTTTTTAAACACTTGCTTGGCTCATTTCCCTCTTTTGCATGCTTTTTTAAACTCATAATGTTAGTTTTAATTATTTTCAAAATATGAATTATTATGGGATATGTATATTGTGTACTTTTATGTTTTTAGACTTAATAGTTAGATGTCACTTTTCTTTAAATACATATTCCAAAAAAAATTATTTGAATGTTGGTACAAAAAATTACAACTTAAATGATGGTTTTAAAAATTAGTTAAGTATGTACTCAATTCAAAAGATATTTTCTTAGCAAAAAATTGTTTTGAAATATAAAAAATGATACACTTTATTGCACACAAAAAATGTTGTTTGGAAATTAATTTTTATGCTTTTTATTTAGAGCATTAATTATGTAAAAATATCTTAGATTGTCCTTCAAATGATTGGCATAGAATTTGAAGAGCTAACCTGTAAAGAGGGTCATTTCAACTTTGAAGATGTTGTGCGCCACATAATTTTTTTAAATAATATTGAATTAATTAATGACTAAAACATTTCCATACGTTGAAAAAGAAATTAAATCTTAGTTGCTTGGGATTCTAGTCAAGCGAGAATACCAAGCAAAAGCCAAGGAATATAAGATAATGTCAAACAATAATCCAGAAGCTATAGGATATTATGCATATCAAAGATATACTCAGAGAGCTTCTACTTATAAACAAAAAGCTTCTTCTTGTTATCAAGATTATGTTCAACATTATCCTACTTGTGAACTGTAGAAATTACCCTCAGGGTTTCATGATGTAGATTCTCCGAATTTTATGAAATATTATTGAAGATGTGTCTTTGGTGTACAACTTGTTCATATCTAACAAATAAGATATTACTAATAAATCAAGATTTAATTACTACCCAACATAAAGAAAAACAATATACTCAACATCTTTATGAAATCATTCTTGCAGGATTATTTAAATCCAGTCAAGATCTGATTACAAGAGAAAGGGATCAGCTTCAAAACAAGATACAAAGCCTCCAAGAGGAAGTCCAATTCTACCAGGTACTTTTTCATCAGCATTATTTATATTATCATGGATTTTGATTTTAGACTTGATATAGATAATTTAAGATACGAAAATTGTGGTCACTGTCATAGATATTATTTAACTACATGTGATCTTACAAATAGGATTGAGGAATTAGAGCCTTTAAGGCAATTTTATTTAAATCAAATATATCAAATCCCAGATCGACGAGACACTCGTAGAATTATTTTAAGACAAAGATATAATGAAATATATGAAGAATATTTACATAAAAACATTTTGTTACAGGAATATTATCGAGTTTTTATGACTCATTTAATAGTAGATCATGGAAGATCAATCTAGTAATCCATATCCTAAGATAATTTCTGATAACGGATTAAAAATCGATAATAACTTAGTCCGTTTACAACAAACACTTGAATATTTTGGAAATTTGATAATGGATAAACTCCATATTTTAGATCAAAGAATATCACATATAGAACAACAAATAAATCCTCAAAAGGTACAAACATATGAAAAATCAAAATCAGAACTTTTAGTAGAACAAATTCTTCAATACCTTCATAGACAATTTGCAGAGATTTCTAAAAACAAGAAACCCGTCCACCCTAATCTTGCTTTCTCCAGCGGGAACACTGCTACCGGCGTCACCGGATTCAACTCCATCATTGGCTTCTCCATCAGGCAAATCATGCGCTTCAGAATCATTAGCACTAGGACCAGCATTATTGGTAGGTGGGTCGCTACTACCATTTGACAGGTTGGGAATGGTAGTAGAAGGAGAGTGTAACAACAACCTGGGATCAGGAGTGCCTTCACAAGCAGCCATAACCTCGTTGATGAAATTCTGAGAAAAATGAATGGAGCTGCCCTCATTCAAATTCTTATCAGTAAATTCCAACAATTCGTTAACAGACACTGTCTTAACTTGAACATCTAGGGAATCATGCTCGACTCTGGTAAAAATAATGAGCATGATCTGGGCGAGCACAGATTTGGCACAGATCTGATTGGTACCGTTGACGCCACCGAGATAGACATTGTAACAACTACGGATAACATGCAACAAACAGTCGCCACGGATCAAGACGCATGGGGAGCAAACGGCAGCAAGAAGAACGCGAAGAACGGTGAGCTCGATGGATTCATCACCAATGCCAGCGACTTTGCAGATGCAGTCAATGAGTTTAAAAACGGCGACGTTAGAGGAGGAATCGGGATCGATCTCGCAGCTGATGAGACCGAGAGAGAACAATTTGAAGGCACACTCGAGGGCGGGTTCGGCAACCTTGACGTAGGCAGAATCGAGGGCGAGGATCAAGGGGTTGAGAAGGAAATCGGCGTCGGAAGAGGAGAGGCCATAAAGAGGAGATGCCGGATGGGAACTGGGATCGGAATCGGAGAGGGATTCCAATCTGTCGAGTACGGATTTGCAGGTTGAAACAAGGTGGGAATGCTTGCGCCAAGCCGCGTTTTTCACAATTTTGTCGAGGGACGGTCCCAGTGCACGGCCGCACCGGGAAGGCCCTCCTAGGGTTAGTGAAGCTGACATTTTTGTTATTCTTCTCTTGTTTGATACATAGCTAGAGAGAGAGATTTTAAACGAGCGTATTCACAGAAGAGATGGGTTCAGACTCCAGATACAATGATGATAGAAAGAATGGAGGAGATGGAGAATTATTTATTGTTATTATGTTATGATTGCAGAATCAAAAGAGGAAGAGACCAAAGGAAGCTTCCTTTCCTTAAACTCTTTGAAAGTGCGAGTCTAGGGAATAGAAGATTTGTCCATTTCTCTGCTGGCTGCCGACGTGGATTTATAAAATTACACCTGTACATGTTTTTCTGATTGCGGAGTCGGATTATTTCAGTACCTTTGTCAATTAATACAAATTTATTACTAGCATTTTATCTGAAGCATCGCCAAGTTACCATTTTCCTTTTTAGTCCCATTCTGTCCGCTAATCAGCATCACCATTTCACATTTCTTGTTATCTCTGTCTTTACTTTTTGAATTTCGGCATATGTTTCTTTTTCCAACTCAATTTAGTGTCTGTTTAAATAGGTTTATATAAATAGAATTTTTATTAATAAATTTTTTTAAAAGATTTTTTTTAAAAAAAGCTTTTCTAAAAAGACATTGCCTGTTTGCTTGTCATTTAAAAAGAATTTTTTTAAAAGAGTTTTATATATTAGATTATTTGGTAATATAAAAATAAAAAGTACTTTTGATTTTAATAATATTTTATTTTTTAATAAATATTTTATTTTGTAATAAATATTATTTAAAGTATATTAAATAATATGAAAAGTACAATATATTAATTATTATATAATTTTAAATAATATAAAACATAAATAAAAATATATCTAATTAAGTCTTTTATATAGATTATAACATAAGTAAAATTAATATAAAAATAAATATTAAACATATAAAAAATAGTCAAACAATATTATGTAAATATAAATCTCAAAATAAATATTCAAGTTGAGTAAATAGTTAAATAAATAATAAAATATGCATTTTATTGTAATGAGTAATGACGTTAAATTTTTTCACTCAACTGGTTAACCTTTCAAATGTTAATCAGTCAATTGAAAATTCTGAAAACTGGATTACCTAATTAAAAAAATCTAAAAAATTTGATCACTTAATTAACTGTTATTCCTATTAGTTATTGTATTTTCTTTTTCGATTTATATGTTATATTAATATTTTTTTATCAATTTTTATATTTTAAAAAATAGATAACAAAAATAAAAAATTAAAGTGAAACTAAACATGTCTTATATTAAAATATTAAAAGTTAAATGTCATGCTAGTTAAAAATGTATTTCGTTAATACGACTTTTGGGATATGATCTCACTGCATACGACATCGTTATTATTATTATTATTATTTTTGTATGAAAACTGGCAAGAAAGCTCTCAGAAACCGTTCAGTTTTTGTCTTTGTTATGGAACCCTTCAGAATCTTCCTAGCAACGACCACACACGTGCCAATTGACATAGACGACTACTGCTTCTCATTGTTTATGCCTTTAAAATAAATAAACCCAAACAAAACTGGGAACACTATTTGTATTTTGTCCTTATTTTCACTTATAAAAGCAGACCTGTTGTCTCCCGTGTACCATGTATGTTTGATCTCAATAAAAATTTAGTGCGTAAGTCTCTGAAAACTCGAATTCACCTTTTATTATATATTCCCTACAATATAAAATGCCATAGTTAGTCACCAAAAATTAAGCATATACAACAAAGTCATTAGTTTAAAAGTTAATTATATTTTGAATAGAAAATTTTACTTAATTTTACAATATTAATTGTAAAATAAAGGTATTAGATAAATATAAAGTTTTAATTTATTACAAATAAACTTAATCAATTCATTACTTATTTATTATTATTAAAAATAACTTTAAAATCTCATAATTTTGAATTCATTAAATAATTTATTTATTAAAAAACTACATATAATCTAATCAAACAAGAGCAGGGGAACAAGGCTAGGAGGCTTTGTGTGAGGGAGTATTTTGGTAAGAGGGAGCATTTGGAAGTTTTCACGGGGCTCCTAATTTTTTTAAATATAATATAAAAATTCAACTTAGGTGATGTCCACGTCAATAATATTAATAAACGATTGCCATATTGATTTTTAATATTTCTAATATTATAAAGTCAAAGTAAAATTGGGATATAAAATTAAGTTAGTCCCAATGTTCAAGTCTCCAAAAGGGTACCTGTACTGCAGCTTTAATTCCGATGTCGTCGGACCTATTCAAAAGGTAATCCTCTCGGAACATAACAGCCTGAGATTTCAGTACTCAAAAGTGTACTTTTCATCTGATCCTTGTTAAAATACTTAATGAGCTACATCTGAAACTTTATTAACGTGTCTGTTGAAACATGCGTACAGAAAATTGATGGCAGGTAAAGAAAATCTGAATAAATTGGCTTACAGAGCTGTAATAAAAACAGATCATTTACACGAGAAGATATACTAGTTCTTTATCCTGGGTAATAAATTGGCTTTCAATGGATTCTTCATCACCACGGTGAACTCTTGCTTCTCAGACAAATCCACTTCATCTCCATCCACAGCTTTCCACTCAAATTTCCATATCAAATTAGCCACAAAATATTCCAAATGAAGCATTGCCAAGCCGTAACCCGGACAAATCCTCCTACCAACTCCAAATGGCATCATCTTTATCTCTCTACTGCCCGTTATGTCCACTGCTTCACCTTCACCACCACTCATAAACCTTTCAGGCTTGAATGACATGGGATCCTCCCAAACTTTTGGATCCCAACCCATTTCTGCTACCATGAAATTGATTGTTCCATTTTTGGGTACTACATGTCCACCCAATTCCATATCTTCAGTCACCGCATGTGGTAAGACGAAATGCGCAGGCGGGTGTCGTCTTAAACCTTCCAAAATGATTGCTTTCAGATATGGCATCTTCTGCAGAAGTTCTTCTTTTACCTCTTC
>JAOXYD010000136.1:24075907-24087766 GCA_028565735.1 Pinacopodium congolense | reverse complement strand
GATGATCAGTAACAATGTTGCTCCCCGAGCCAGTGGGCTCAACGAGATGAGGTATGTGGATATATACCTCTTATATAAGTGGTACATGGATTGGGGATTATTCCTGGGATCCCACTTTCGAGTTTTATCATTTTGTCCATGAGGGATGTCGTGAAGTTGAAGAGGCCTAGCAAGAATTTTTGTTTCCCTTGTTTGCTCACTGAAATCTTTAGGGATGCTGGTATTCCTCTGGATGTTGTAGACTCCGAGGATTATACAGATAGAAACGTCATCAACGGCAGTGTATTGAAGCTTTGGCATTTTGTGTATCAGGGAGGCGTATGATGTTGATTGAGAGAGGATGAGCGCCCACATGAGGATCCTGTGCAGCCTGACATTCCTACTGAGATGGGCGAGGCTTTTTCAGAGGCCACACCTAGTGTCATTCCATCTCGCCCACCTTCGCTTGCACCTACTTCAGCTCCACCTCCTCCACCAGCCTTGGATGATCCTCAGGTTGCTATTATGCAATATCTGATCTCTATGGGGGTCGGATCTTTTCTGAGCTCTCTGAGGTTCGTTCGGAGATCTCGGCCTTTCGGTCGAATGTTACTCGTCGACTTGATGGCCTTCAGCATCAAGTTGATGACTTGTCTGCTCAGGTGCAGAGTTTCGAGTACTATTATCGGCAAGGACTCAATGAGGATTCAATTGTCTGTTTTGTTTTGTAAAACGTTATGGATGTATTTTAGCCATAGATGACGTTAGGATAAGTAGTATTCGTCATTATATGTAGCCCAAACTCTATTAGTTGTGAAATTGATGGATTCAGTGATACACAGTCAATGGACATATCTAATAAGCTTACAAGAGAGGTGATACCTTCAATATCTGTTGATGAGTATCATCAGGAGAAATCCATTATGAGGTGTCAGCTTGTAACCAAGAATTATTCAGACGTTATAGACTTGCAAATGGCATTCAAGGATAAATCAAACTATAGTGGTCCCATCTTGGGATAAGGTAGTTTATGAGGTGATTTTGGATTCAATCCTGACTTATATGAAGTGAATCCTCCTTAAAAATTTATATATGAGGGTGAGAATTCTCGATAATTAATTCTCTATGCTATTGTAAAATATGAGATACTAACTTGCAATTTCAACTTTTGGGATTGGCATCTCATAATTGGGAATTCTACGGTAGAATATGTGACTTTTTACTTTCCAATTTGAGTTCCTTCCGATCTACAGTTTTTTCTTTTCATTTCTTTGCTTCATAGCGAATTGTTGATCCTGTTTTTATTCTTGAGATTACAGAATTGTTAATGGTGATGGTCTTCTCGTTTAACAGAATTTCTTCAACATCAGTTGATTACTTAATAATTGCCGTCATCGTCTGAAACTAGGTCTTTATAAGACAACTGGAATTTACCGCTCTTCTGGGAACGTTCTCAAGCTCACTAGTCTTGTGAGCCCAACAGTCATAAACGTTTAAGATATGATTGACGCTTAAAATCATTTGGCAAATCAGGTGCTTCCGATGGTCAAAAGTATTGCGGGGAATCACCGGACTTCTTTGAAGAGGAGGAGAATGCCATGCCGATTTCGGTTATTTCCTTACGCTGGATCAAAATCCCACCTTTGACTGTATTCATCTGCCACTCCTGCTGGAAAACCTTGCGAATTGCTTCAGAATCGGCCCCCAGGTAAGGTGTTCTATTATTCACACTGCATTACATATTCTTTTGTTGCCGCATCTTCTCTTTAATTAGCTTCTTCACAGCGTGCAAGTGTCATTGGGCGTGTTGGGTTTAAGTCTTTTAGCTAGCTATTAGTCGATCAGTTACATGATAAAAGAGTTACTTGTCAGTTGGTTTGACAATCGAAAGAGTTCGCTAATATGGGTGAATAATGCACATAACTTCTATTCCTTCGTCGCTTGCGAAGAGTTTTTGGATTCTTCATTGGATTTCTAGTACACACCCTTTTGCACCAGAAACACATGTTCCTTAAAGATATTTGCAATTTGTTCTGTCTAATAAGATGCCTGTATACAATAGCCAATTGAACCGGACGAAGCAGTTCTTTTGGTTAGATAGGACACTTGATATACATTACAACGTTGAGTTTCATACCTGCCTTTCAGAAGCAAATTTCATGTAATTCCAAAGACAGCCTAGTTTGCAGATTAATGTGAAAGTTTACTTACCTCGGGCATTCTTTGTTTCGTTGAAATGTTACCATATAATAGATGGTAATATTTTAATCGACAATGGCTCACAAAGAGACCAAAATCTAATCCCTTGTATTACCATATATATCGTACCATCTGCAGCTTCCTAACTTTGTTCGACAAAAACCAGCTTTATGGAAAATCTGGAAGATGAGGGTGATGTACTCCTTTTAGGACTCAAGTTTCTCTGATACTAGAACTGTTTGCCTTCAAATGTTTGACCGAATTGCCATTGTAATGGTGCGACATTGTAAGACGTGAGTGTTCTTCCACTGCTGCTTGTGACCTCAAAAGACAGAGGCTGTCCTATAAGGTTGACATTGGCCTGCCAGTTTTGTCCCCAGTTTCTTGCCATAGGTATCCATCCTGTTTTCGATCCCTTCACTTTGACAGCAACAAGTTCCCCATCCAACCCTACATTAGTGATGAGGACTTGATAAAAATGAGAACTCCCACTGACCGTGAATCTCAGCCCCCCTCGTCTCTCACACTTGACCCTAGATAAAACCATAATGCTTACTAATCCACATGACAGAGGATGGGAGAAAATTTTCCTATTTGGGATACATTAGTCAATAGATTCGACATACCTCCTGTATTGTATTGGTACAATATCTCCTTTCCTCTCTGCAATTTCACCAAATGCTGCCTCTGACATCTCAAAATGCTCCTTTGGGAAATTGCACCACCCACCATAATCTGCTGAAAGCCCATAGTTAGGAGGACAGAAATCTGTTGCTGTGAGAATGATGGAAGGGCTGCCCTGCAAGCACCATAAGATGTGGTCTACACATCTGACCTCAAAGCAAGCCCCACAGGTACTGCCCCTGTTGAATAACATGCTACTCAGACCAGCACTATACTTTCCGTAGGTAATCTTGTGAAGATTCCCATACCCACAAGCCCCTTCTGCAATGTTACACCATCATATTTGAATACTTGCAAATAAAATTGGAAATATGCAGAAACGAAGAACCTTGATGAGCTGAAATTTGATGAATAAGATTTGATTTACCTATGGTGATTGAGTTGTCCGTATCTCTTGTATATGTTGCAGTAGCAGATTTCCATCCTTGGTCGCTGGCTGTGATCCCGTAGGCTAGTGAGGGTAAAAGGAAAAAGAGAGCTATGGCTTGAAGAACACCCATCTGAAGTAACAAGGCCTACTGATTTGTAGATAGAAGATTCTATAATTCCTTTGTTCCACTTTCTTTTGTGGTGAAGCTAAATGAAAGTTCGCTTCTTTTTTCCTGGTGCAGTGAAGCTGGCTTTGATTGTTAATGTACACATTGTTCAAGACGCTGGCAAATTTTGACAAAAAAAGCCAAACTTTCGAGACCCTAGTTCAACTTGTGTGGGGACGTTTCAGCAAACCCGAGATGAAGTGCATCTTCTTCCTTTAGGATCAGCTGGGAACAAAAGCAAGCAATATTCACTCTTTTCTTTAGCACGGAAGGTTTGTGTAACTTTCTACAGTTCCTGCTAGTAGAGGTGCTTTAGGGCACAGGTTGTGCGTGAAGCTTTGCCAATGTGGCCGACACACTTGGCGGAAAGTCTAGATTATTAATAAGAAAGGAGCGTGTTGTACTCGAGCTCGAAATGCATGGGAATACGTTTGTGGTTTACTTGGATAATAGGAAAAAGGCTCTTCTTTTCATATGGAATTGGTTACTTATTAAAGGAGGCCATAGTGGGGCATAGTATTGAGTAGAGGGAGGGAGTTTTGCAGTGCACTTGGGTTTTGTCCTAATAATAAAAGCTAATGCAACGTTCGTTGCCTGTCATTGTTCTGCGCTTACAAGTAGGATAAAAACCATTTAAAAAATACAATTGGCATACATCTTAAATGCTCACGCTTTAACTACTTCGAAAACATAAATTATTATTTCAGACGAAATTACATCCAAATTTATTCTATAAGAATTAATGTGATGGTACATGTGTGCCGCACCCTTTTTTTTTTAATGTTACATTTAAGAAACTAACTGAGACCAATCCACTAAGCACCTGCCCTTTACCTGGTTAACAAAGAAACCTCTTAATGTTATGTCACCAATAATCACCACAGGAACAAACTCCATCCCTGAAATGATGGTATCTAATGGGATCTCTGATGACAACAATACGACGCTCCACCTTGGAAACGAGTTTGGCAAAGAGATGGCAATCTCCACAGATCCTCAGATTTTTCCTTATCCTGATAGTCTGCTCCCTTGATAATTTCATCAAACCAAAGACAAGAGCCAGTTTCTCACTGTGGTATTGCAGTGAGTCTTCCCTTTGCTCCCCCTCCAAATCTTGCAATACAAAATATGTATCAGCAACATAACCAACTCGGGATAGTCGCTCAATCAAACGGGTGAGTCGCGTGTTGATGTCGTTGATTTCTGGATGTGAGTTGTCTCCTAAAATGAAAGCATGAATCTGCTTATCAATTTCAATCCAGCTACATCCTGGCTCTTTCCTGATTCCCCTGTCCATCATCATCTTCCTTGTTTCTGTAACATCATTCCACCTTTGAGTATTTGCATAAATATTCGATAAAAGTACGTAAGTTCCTGCATCCTCAGGATCCAGCCTCAGAACCTCCTTGGCAGCATGTATTGCCAGATCTACATTCCGGTGAACCTTGCATCCGGCGAGCAAAGTTCTCCACGTCACAGCATCTGGTTCGCATCCCATTTCACCAATCAACCCAACTGCTTCATCAAGCTTCCCCGCTCTTCCAAGAAGATCGATCATGCAACCATAGTGTTCACGTCCAGGATCAATCCCAAATAGCTCCTTCATTGACCGGAAATAGTACCAACCATCTTTAACAAGTCCTGCATGACTGCAAGCAAATAAGACCCCCACTATGGTTATGTAGTTTGGTTTTGTTCCCGAGACTTTCATGGACTCGAACAATTTGAGCGCCTCCCGGCTGTAGCCATTCTGAGCCAAGCCAGCAATCATGGTGCTCCAAGAGATCACATCCTTTTCTGACATTCGAGTGAAAAGAGAGTTAGCATCTTCCAAACTACCACACTTGCAATACATATCTAGGAGAGCATTGTTCAATATTAAATCTCGATCATACTTGAGAACATGGACGTGTAGTTGTCTCCCTAATTCCAACAGGGCTAAGCCGGTGCAGGCTCTCAAGATGCTGGTAAGTGTGGCCTGATCCGCAAAAAAGCTAGATTGTTTCATGTTCTTAAAAAGGTTTAAAGCTCCATCTCCGTCATTGTTTTGAGCAAAAGCGGCGATGATTGAGTTCCAAACAACTAAATCCCGTGTGGGCATTTCAGAGAAGACGGCGAGCGCATTTTGCAAGTCGCCCCATTTGGAATAGATATCGATGAGAGAGCTCCTAACAAAGACATCGGAGTCAAATCCAACCTTAATAATGGCAGAGTGTAGCTGGCTAAGATTAGACAAGCTGTGACAAGCTCTCAAAACAGAGGAGAAAGTGAACATATTGGGGCGGACACCATCTCGGAGCATGAGAAGGAGCAAATGTAAGGCCTTGGAGTGAGTCAGGGAGGTGGAAGCATAAGAAGAAATCATGGTAGTCCAAGAGACAACATTTTTTTGGAGCATTTGATCGAACAGAGCGCGGGCATCCTCCAAAAGATTTAGTTTCACATACATATTGAGTAGAGTGTTGAGAAGAAAGGTTTGGGGGAGGCAGGGGAAGGAGAGAATGTGGGAGTGGAGGCGTTTGCCGCAGTCAATGGCGCCACGGTCCAAGCAACACTTGATAAGCTGACAATAGCTAACAGGGTCAGCTGAGATGCCAAGAGATTGCATAGAATCCAAGACGCGCATTGCTTTAGGGAGGTTCCTCTCATAGGAATACTTAGTGAATTCATCGACCAAAGACGAAGAAGACGGGGAATTAGCATTGGCATTGACATTGATGATGGGTGAAAGAGATGAAAAAGAAGCCTTCGTAAGAACAATAGAAATGCTTTTGGATTTTGATGAGATGCCTTTCATTCTATTCTTTGTTTTCCATAATATAGGTACAATTTATAATTTGTTCGTACAATACGAAGGGTAGGATTAAGAAAAAGAGTTGAGAGATTGGGGCCTACCCTTGCAACAGTGGGCCCAAATTTGATAAGTGAACCCAACCCACAGAAAATTCATTTGCATCCACCAGTTTCGTCTTTCTATTTTCTTTATTTTCTCCATTAAATGTATAGACTCCAGCGCTCGAAGAATAAGAAAAGAAGAAGAGTTGGAATGAATAGAGGGGTGAATTCTCTTTTCTTTCTTTGTATGTCTCTGTTGTTATTCGTATAGTAAGAAACAAGGTTTGGTTGATTGAGTTTTGATTTGATTATACAAGTCTCGGTGCGTACCCTAATTTACAAATACAAGGAATAGCCTTTTTTGCTCTGATCATCTTTGACCCAGAGAAGTGAGAAACACAAAGTGGAGATATCAGAAGAAGAAGAAGAAGAAGAAATTTAGTTAAAGACAAATGTCACTCCGAATAAAAGCAGTAGTAGACAAGTTTGTGGAGGAGCTGAAGGAGGCGTTGGATGCGGATATACAAGACAGACTAATGAAGGAGAGAGAGATGCAGAGTTACATCGAAGAGCGCGAACGCGAAGTCGCCGAACGTGAAGCTGCTTGGAAGGCTGAGCTCTCTCGTCGCGAGGTCCCCCCTCTTTTTCTTTAAAAATCAAATAAATTAATTAGTCAGAATAAGCAGAAGAAGAAGAAGTTGTTCCCTATCAGCCTTTTCTTTTATAATTTTTAATTGATTATGCCTCTTGATTTTAGGATTTCATTTTTGAGATGTTATTATGCTTAAACTTGAGCGAATTTGCTCCTTCCTGTCGAATTTTTGCTTCTTTGATTTCTCATAACAACAAACAAAACCACAGCTTATGGTTTCCATTTCTTCAGTCTTAACCCTATTCTAACCGGTTGTGTTCCCTTCCCCCTCATGCGTTGCTTTCATCTCTTCGCCCCCCTGTTAAAACAAACTGAACTAAACAGTTTGTGTTTTTCAGGCCGAGATTGCTCGCCAGGAAGCTAGGCTGAAGATGGAGAAAGAGAATCTTGAGAAAGAGAAAAGTGTCTTGATGGGAACTGCTTCAAATCAGGATACTCAGGATGGAGCTCTTGAAATCACCGTAAGTGGTGAAAAGTATCGATGCCTCAGGTTTGCCAAGGCTAAGAAATGATGCGTTATTGGAAAAAACAGTACTTGAAGCAAAGATTAAATTCATTTCATTTGTTGCTGCCGCTGCTACCCTTAGAAGAAAAGGATCTATGATATGCCTGTGGTATGGATTCTTGTGGTAGTTGATGCATTGACATGGAATTTGATGCACATCAAGTGAACTCTCCACATTTAGCATGCATGAACGTTAGGTGTTTGACTACTGGAACTAATTGGAAGAAGAAGAAGAAAGTGAGTTTAGTGAGCAATGATGGAATGCAAACAATAAATTGTTGTTATTTAGTGTTTCTTGATGATTGAAATGTAGTTTACCTTTCATTGTAATAAATTTTCTTTTAATTCTATGTTTTCCTTTAGAAAAGGGCGAAGAAAAATATGAACCCTTCATATTCATATCAACATTCTTCTAATATTGCAGCTGGCAATGTCTTGAAGGTTCAGAATGCGGAGAAAGGAATACCTGCAGCCAGCTTCTTTTTATTTTTTTCCCCCCCTCTTTTGGAACCCCAGAATTTCCTATTCTTCCTATATTTTAGCCAACAAGCCCTTTGAATTTTGCGTTTTTTCTATTTTAGCCTCAGATTTCGAGAATTGCAATAACATCTTTTGTTGGCATTCGATTTGATGTAGACAAGTCAAAGGAATAGTGAATTGAAATGAAGCCGTGCTAGTGAATCAGAATGAAATTGTACTGATATCGATAAAATGAGCTTTAAAATTAACCTTAATTAAAATGCATCAACTTGATTAAACTTGATCGATTGGTTTCATTTTCTTTTTTATTTTAGATTCTTATTTTTTTATATAAAAATTAAAAATAATAATACAAAAATTAAAAAAAATATATTAATGCAGTAAAAAACAAAATTTACAATAAAAAATTACAACTTCTAATTATATCAAACATTCTCTTAACCTTCAAAAATTATGTCTTGGTTTTTATTTATTCCTCTTCTCGGTTTCCTACTTGTCCCTTTCTTGTAGTTTCCTCGTAGCAATCTTTCTTGGCTTCATAAGTCCATGGATTCACATAAGAATTGAGAAAAGCTTGTGAGAAAAGAAGACTCGCGTTTCTTCTAACAAAATAAAGGTTTATGATATGCTATACAAAATACAATTTTGATTCAACTTATATAGCTACTAAACCAACTTAATAAACTAATTACTTTTATTACTATCTGTCGTATCTCTTAAAACAGAGAAACAAATATAGTACGATTGGTATTTTGAATTTGTGTTTTAATTAATTTTTTCTTTTTTTATTAATCAACTTTTTTTTTTCAGTAAGAAGAATAGGAAAGAAAAAAGAAAATTATAAAAACAAAGAAAGATATACAAAACTTAAATGCAATTTTTATGACAATTATATAATTTAAACAATTTGGAATTCACCTAAAAAAATGAGTAGATTCACTTTGATTCAAATTAGATTAAAGAGCAATTTCCAATTATTACGGGATCACAGGTCTATTTATTAATTCTTATTTGTGGTGCACAATTTTGTGGAATATATGAAGTGGTTATAACTAATTCAATAGAAAAGAAGGAATAGTGTGTATTTTTTATTGGAGATTTCCTATTTTATCATCAATCTAATCATCGTTCACGTTTTTATTTTTTCTTATCAATGAATAAATCTCTTTACTTGTATGACTTAAAAGTCTCGTACTTTTAGAAAAAAAAATGACTTAAATTTTGGTTCTCTTTTCACACTCTCCTTCAGGATGAGCATAAATATTAATTAAGTCCATTTTGCTTAAAATAACATTGAAATGATCGGGATTTAAAACTTTTGTAAATAAATCAACTATCTATTCTTGAATTTTCAAGTGGTTTGGCTCAATAATTGCAACAACAATCTTTTCTCTAATGAAATGACAATGCAATTTTATGTTCTTTGTCCTCTCACAAAAGATTGGATTATTTGAAATAAGAATAGCTGATATATTATTACAATAAAGTTCAACATACTGATGGTAATCTATCCCAAAATTTTTAAGCAAAGACAAAATTCACAATGCTTCACTTGTTACAGCAGCCATGACTCGATATTATGCTTCTACAAAACTTTTTGAAACTACATTTTGTTTCTTTGATTTCCAGTTAACAATCGAACTTCTGAGAAATGCTCAATATTTAGTCAAGGACCTTTTTATATACTTTTGACCACCCAAATCACTATCCATAAACATCTTTAATTGTAATTTTGAATATGTAGAAAGAAAAATACCCTACCCTAGTGCGAATTTTAAGTGCCTCAAAACTTTGAAAGCTACATTAAGATGTTGCTCAACAAGCTTATCTACATATTGTGATAAGATATGCATTGCACAACATATATATGACTTTGTTAAGGTTAAGTAAATCAATTTTACCACCAATTGCCTGTAGAATGTAGGATCTTTAAGAAAAACTTCATCTAACTTAGCAAGTCTACAAATAACCTCTATGGAAATACTACCTAGTTTAACTCTAAGAACACCACAATTCTTTATCAAATCTAAAACATACTTCCCTTGGCAAATTGAAATTCCTTTTCTGATTTTAGTAACTTCCAAGCCATTGAAAACTTTAAAACTCCAATATCTCGTAACTTGAAATTCAATTGTAGCAAAGTTTTAAATTCTTCAATAACTTCTAGATTAGAGCCTACTATAGCTATTTCATCTACATAAATCAAAATAAAAATACAATCCATTTATATCCTTTTGGTAAACAGAGTGTAATCAACCTTATAGTAAATGTACACATAATAGATCAAACAACTTGTCAGCTTAGCATTCCACTGTCTCGAAGCCTACTTCAGCTTATACAATGATTTTTTAAGCTTATAAACTAGTTATAAATTTATACCAAATTCACTTTAAGGTTCCCCTTGAAGTTAGTAACCCTGAGGTAATTTCATGTAAACATCTTCAACTAGATCACTATTAAGAAAACATTACTGATATTTAACTGAGCCAAACTCCAATTATGTATAGTTACAAGAGCATGGAAAATTCTAACAATAGTATATTTAGCAACTAGATTAATTGTTTCTATGTAATAAAAACCCTCCTTTTATGTGTAATTTTTTGCTATAAGGTGGGCTTTATGCCTCTCCACTTCTCCATCATATTTGAATTTTACCATGAATACACATTTCGGCCTAATTATATGAGCTCCTATTGGAATGTGCACAACTATCCATGCCTGATTTGAATTTAAAGCAACTAATTCATCTCTCATTAATTTTCTTCAATGATCAAATTTCATCGTTTGATCATATGTAGAAGGTTCATATATGGAGGTGATATTAAATGCAAAGTGTTTATAAGAAAAAGACTGTCTGTTAAATGTAAGGTAATTTTGAATGGGACAATCAGTAGAATAGGTAATATAAGAAGTATGTGCAAATAAGTTAAAATACTAATCATTTAAATAAAATGAAATGTATGTGTTTCTATTATTCTTTCCAAGAATAATAATAGTTTGTTAGGTATTATTAGGAGGTGAAAGAGATGTAGATGATGGGTTTAAAGAATGTGTAGGTGATGGGAAAGAATGATTGAGATTCTTGAGAGAAATTAATAATGAAGAATCAATGTTGAGATGTGATTATACGTGCAAATAATGATCATAAGTGTTATGACATTCAAATGTTGAAAATTAAGGCAATATATGTGAAGGAATGGAAGAAGAATCTGTTGAACCAAAGTGGTTATAATCATGTGTTTTGATAATGACAAAACATTATTCTTACTAATGTTTAGGTCTTTGATGTTTATAAGATAGGTTGATGTGTAATGTGTAAGAGCATATATGTGGAGCCTAAGGTAGAAGAGCCATCTTGAAGATAATGAAGAGCTCACCAAGTGATGATCAAGCTTAAAGATCAAGAGAAGAATGATGATCAAGAAAAGAAGATCAAGTTAGTTAGGCTTAAGAAATGTCTTAAGTTGTAAGTCTTCTTGATCTTAATTAATGCTTGAAAAGGGCTCTCACATTTGCATTAGCATTTATATATAGACATTTAGGATTTGAATTGTGGTTTTAGTGATTAACGTGATTTGCTTATGGCTTTGGTATATCAGGAATTGAATTAGGTGACATATAGGCTAATTGTTGATGTGTTTAAGTTAATTGAATTATTTCTTGAAGTTGTTTATGTATGTCTGAATTTGTTTGAACATCTTTGTGTTATGAACTTATGATTTATGAATTGATTAAAAAGGTTTTAAAGTTGGTTACAATGAAAATTTTTCATAATCAAGGCAATTCTTATGTTTTGAATTGATTGAAATGTTTTGTTGATTGAATCAGCCTTGAATTATGCTTTAAAACTTCTTTAAAGTCTTGTTTAATGTTAGGAATTTGTTTGAAAAGTTTTGGAGTAAGTTTGGAGTATTTTTCATGCTTTCTGGACGTAAAACGGCAGGGTGATAATCCCTCAACGGTAGGCCTTAAGTATGCCGTTGTACCCC
>JAOXYD010000136.1:24058377-24075807 GCA_028565735.1 Pinacopodium congolense | reverse complement strand
AAGGAACAATGGGTTCTCCTCGCTAGAAATCCTCTGCCAAGTGTCTGAAACTGAAGAATCACTTGCAACGCCTTCCATCATCACCAAGAAACACCCTTTCCTGTCTGTGTGCTACGCAGAAAACCAAGAAAAATCAAGAAAGGAGGCGCCTCCTCCAGAACCCTAAATCGTTGACAGAGATGAAAGCCCACGAACAATCTCGACAGAGCCCCTCCTCCAGAACCCTAAAAACGTCGACACAGAGACGAAATCCCACGACTAATCGTCGCAAGACACAGCAATCACCACTTTGATGTTTCTCGAACCTCCAATTAGAGAATCGGTAGTTGAGAGAACTTAATAATGGAGGAAATAACTCAATAATAGAAGAGGAAACTCAACAATAGTGAATCGCCAGTCAAGAAAATGAGAAAACTCAACAATAGTGTCGATCGCTCACCTAATCGAAAACCTAGATGCTCTGATACCATCTTGAAACACAACAGAGAGAGTCAAAGTGAACGATGGAAAAAACAACTCGTATTTCTCAAGAGTACATTTACAACAGGTGTCTTACACTCTAATACAAGTCAGTCTAACACGTGACTGAGCAGCAGTAAGTTAAAGTCAAGATACAAGATACAACCAAATTAAATACAAGATACAAGAAGGTAAATAAGTAAATACAGGTAAATACAAGAAGTTACTTTATCAAAAAAAAAAAAGAAGGTAAATACAAGAAAGGTAATAGGTAAATACAGGTATATATGACAAAACTAAACCTTAACAAATGTCATCTTAGAGTCGCTAAGGTTCCTATTTTATTTGTTTAAATTAAGCAAAGAATAATCGGAAGTGGGTTGCAGAGAAATTGGAAAGAGTTGTTTGGTAGTGGTAGAAGAAGAATAAATGGAGAGCGCCTCGGAGATGGTACCGTTTCCGTTACTGTTGACGCCTATCGAGTCGAATTACAGGGCATGCACCATTCCCTACAGGTTCCCATCTGACAATCCAAGAAAGCCGACTCCTACTGAGCTCCAATGGATCGATCTCTTCCTCAATTCTGTCCCTTCTTTCAAGTACGTTTTACGTTTTCATTTTACTAATAAAATTACATCTTTATTTCCTTTACTATTATGAAGGATTTTCTCTCTTTCAACAAATAAACTGTTGGATTCATCCACCTATTATAGATATTGCAAACATTGAACTTTGCATTTCAGTTTCTTTTTGTCTTTTTATCTCCTGAGTTTTTCCTTGTTTAACAAATACCAATTTGATTCTAGGAAACGTGCCGAAAGTGATAACACGGTTAATGATGCACCAGCTAAAGCGGAAAAATTTGCTCAGAGGTAAATACATTCAATTCTTTCACTTTTTGCTTCATAGCAACGATGCTTTTTCGCTAATGCTCTACTGATGTTTTTTCTTCCTTCACAATTGCTTAAGATTTTAGGAATGGTTAATTTAGAATCTTGTCCTCCCCCACCATGATTTCTTGCATTGTTGACTCGAATTGTTCATCAAGTTGCGTACCTTACCCTCCTCTTTATTCTGTTTAGACCGGTCTAGACTCAATGATCATTGACTTGTGTTTTGCGCTTTCTCTTCATTATCTTCCTCATTTAAAATAGGGGCTTCTGGGTTTTTATTCTACACACTATATTAATTACTTTTAGTTAGTGTTTGTAGGTTTCAACTACTATATGTTATTTCATGTTTTCTCCATTGAGCTCTTTTTTCTTAATTCCAGTTTCTGCTTTCTGTGTAACTTTCTGAAGGTATGCTGAAATACTTGAGGACTTAAAAAAAGATCCGGAAAGTCACGGAGGCCCACCTGATTGTATTGTATGTCACATTCCCATTATTGGATTTCCCTTTCTGTTACGTCAAAGATATACCTTCTGCTTAACATCCCTCTTTTGTGGATGAAAATATAGCTCCTCTGTAGACTGCGGGAGCAAGTCCTTAGAGAATTGGGATTTAGAGACATATTCAAGAAGGTTAAGGTTAGTAATACATGTTTCTATAAAGAAAATTAGTTTAGAACTTCTGGCACGCATAAAACATATTATATTTTCTGTAAGACGTGTGAAAAAAATCTTGTTTTGCATTTCAGGAGTGTGAGAATGCCACAGTTTGTCCATAAACAGTTCCTAGGATTTACATTTCAATTTAACATTCAAACTTTTAGTTTATTCACTTTTCCCCTTTTATGTGTCTATCATAAACAGTTCTCATATATACCCCACTTCTCCCAATGCTTCTATTTGCTAGTTTATATTTTCATTTTTCTCCTAGTAATTATGCAAAAGGAACGTTTATGCAAAAGGAACATAGTTTCCATCTGTCCCTTTGTTTACACTTGAAGACCCATCTCTTATATGATGCAATAGGATGAAGAGAATGCAAAAGCTATATCTCTGTTTGGGAATGTAGTTCAGCTTAATGATGGCATTGAAGATGGTTCCAAATGTCTAGAGAATCTGGTTCGAGGAATATTTGCAGGAAATATATTTGACCTTGGTTCTGCACAGGTTGGTTGATGTTCTTTTCTAATTCTATTTTCTCTATTATTGCTTTCAACATGTAATGGAATTCATTCTACACGAGAGGTTTGAACTGCTTTTGTGATTGCCTCTGCTTGATTCAACATTTTGCATTCATTAATCCATTCATCCATCGGGAATATTGATTCAATTTCTTGGTCTGTTGGTGCGGGTTTCTTTCCTCCTTTTGTTAGTTGGTGGGAAACATTCAACTTCAACCATACTCTGGCTTGCTTCTGCTCCAGTTTACTATGCATTTTCCTTGATACTAGTTCTTCGTTTAGTTTTTCCCCTGCACAATAAATGTCATTTTTCTCTCCAAGCTACCATCTTCAGCTTTTGGTAAAAGCGTTAGCATTAGCATTGCTTGGACCAATTTATCATGATTATCTGAAGTTCTGTATTCTGTTTCGTTGGTTTCCAGCATGAGTGCTTCTTAACGTTGAATGTTTTGCAGAAGGAAATATCACTTCTTTTCATGGTTGTGTATATGAAGCCTTTTTTTTTCTGGGTTTTTTCTTGTAGCTTGCAGAAATTTTCTCTAGGGATGGGATGTCCTTTTTAGCTAGTTGTCAAAATCTTGTCCCTCGACCCTGGGTTATTGATGATTTGGACGCTTTTAAAGTGAAATGGAGCAAGAAAACATGGAAAAAGGTAATTATATTGAACTGCTACCTGTCTTAACTGATAGAAATTGCTAATTACCATCTCTTTTCTCTCATGACAGGCTGTCATTTTTGTTGACAATTCTGGTGCAGATATAATTTTGGGTATTCTGCCATTTGCAAGAGAGCTGCTACGGCAGGGAACTCAGGTTTTTGCAATGCAATTTTATGTTTTAGATCAAAAGATCGCCACTTGACATAATGTGTTTGATGACATGCTTTATTGTTATTTTATTTTCAAGTTTAACCGCTCTCATTCTGGGCTGTAAACATTTTGGAACTTCAAAAGGATCCTTATTCTTTCAAAATGAAAACTTATACTTGAATATTGTTATGATTTCTCTACAAGAGATTTGCATTGAGCAGGATGGATTGTTGAGGAAAACTTACTATTGCTCAAAAATATTAATTTTGGAACAAGTTACAGCCTGATTACCTTTCGTTTTCCTGATCTTGAATGTGTTTTAACTCTCTCTCTCTCTCTCTCTCTCTCTTCCACAGGTCGTGTTGGCTGCTAATGATTTGCCTTCTATCAATGATGTCACATACCCTGAACTGATTGAGATTATATCAAAGGTGATTATAAGAGAATTTCATAGAAAAAAGATGCTGCTACCTTGTTTCTGACATAGGCCTGTGATTTTCAGTTAAAGGATGAAAAAGGAAAACTAGTGGGTGTTGATGCCTCAAATCTTCTCATTGCTAATTCTGGAAACGATTTGCCGGTAAGAACTGTACAGTGTATGTTGCTGGATGACAGGTATGTGTTCCTGTTTGTTAATTGTAACTACTTGCTTTTGAGTCACTTTCAGGTTATTGATCTAACAAGGGTATCCCAAGAGCTAGCCTACTTAGCAAGTGATGCAGACCTAGTAATTTTGGAAGGGATGGTAAGTTTATGCTCTTGTAACAGTGATGTGCTCTTAATTTATGTGTATATGAATTACTTTTGGTATGATGGTTAGAGATAGAGTTTGTTTGGTTTTGTGGCAATACGGATAATTGTTTGTTGGTTGATTCAGAAACCTGGAACTACGCAAAAACATCAGTATGGCAGCTGAGCTGTTTGCGTGTGCCAAAATTGTGGAGTATAATATCAAGTCCTTACTACATATTGGCCTTAACAAAAATATATTGATTTTGCAGGGCCGTGGCATTGAAACAAATCTTTATGCGCAGTTTAAGTGCGACTCTCTCAAGATTGGGATGGTAAACTTCGTCATAGATCATATTTAGTGAAACCTTATTTTCTTTGTTTTGTTTAAATTCTTTGTTATTTCTTTTGACCGAATATTTTACATCTGAAAATAGGTTAAACATCCGGAAGTGGCTCAGTTTCTTGGAGGAAGGCTTTATGATTGTGTTTTCAAGTACAATGAAGTTCTGACCTGATGACTGGTTGTTTCCTGTACTTGAAAACCCCAATTCTTTCAGGGATAAATTAAATATTTATTTAGTGTCTAGATGACTACATGTTGAAGGTAAATGAATTGGAATACTTCTAGCACTTACTACAGATAAAGACACGAAGAAGCTAATTACTTATATATGCTATTATATTCAAGATTTTGCCGTTATTTTCTTAGAAATGTGAATTTCTAGACTATGTGGCTGTGAAATCAAATGTATCAATCCATCACCCTTATTGAACAAATATGGGATGATATTATGCTAAATATTAAGCAAAGCTCAACTCCTAACGCGGGAAAGTAAACTTCCATCCTTAAACAACAAGAGGTATTGCCTCTGATAATGAACTCGTAGTCCTCATCTCAGTGCGAAATTTTTTGGGTGGGGCTAATCAAGTGATCAGCTAAATATGGTTGGTGTAAAGAGTTTTGCAGTTCTAACAATGACCGCCGAAACACACTTCCCCAAGAATAAAAAGGAGTTATTTATGATTAGCTTTCAATATTGAACCATAAGTTCAGGTCATCCTGCAGCCAGAGAATCCATACAATAACTGTTGCACTAAAGATTAGAAGTCAATATGCACTGTAGATAAGAAGACTGCAGGAAATAGTAAGGTCTGTGATTTTCAAATGTAATATCAGACAAATGTTTGGATTTGGCCCATAACTCTGACGCTCTTAAATCTAGTTTTTGCAACAGCAAGCATCCTTAGAGCATCAATCTAAGCATTTGGGTTATCCTGGCATTTTAGCAACCAATTGTTGCCCACATTATACTTCATCTCGGATATTTCAGTATGCATTATTATGATGCTCAACCCGGAGAACTAATCATGATATGATGGCGGAACAACCTAACGTTGATGAACTTGTGACCTAACCCATCTTGCTTTACTTTGCTCGCTCAGCATCGTTAATTTTTTCGTTCTGCTTCAAATCAAAATAACAATCAAAGGCGTCAGCAACAAGAACATTGAGAAGTGCGCCAAAATTCTTCAAAGGATAACATTAATCATACATGCCTACATCTTAAGGTTGAGCATATATATATATATATACATATATCCATTTTTTTCGGTTCAAGTCATTTTGACGAGACAGAAAATGATAGAGTGGGCATAAAAACATAATATTTTCTTCTAATTTTTACCTTCTGAATTTATGTTTTTTGACGGTCGTAAAAGGAAATGTCACAATAGAAAAGCAAATACAGAGCAGGGAGAAGCTTTTACACTTCAAAAAAACTGGTGGAAATGAAAGAAGGCATCAGATTATCTTGGCAGCTTCCCAATGGAGTGCAAATACACCGAGACAGATACGACACTGCACAACAAAAGATATCAATCAATAACTGAAAAATGGAGATTGTATGCAAGCCATCCCAAAGCTTATTATTAGACTAGCTATAAAATGCGAATACAGCATTAATTAAGCTTAGCTTACATTGTTCCAAGAAAGAATGCAAGAGACAGATGAAAGCCAAAGAGAAAAACAGAGGCCATTGCTGTAAGAAGCATTGCAACTGAAGTTGAATACACCTGCACAACATGGTAAGAGAAAATACTTGGAACTTAAGGCGCTTCTAGAATATAGCTCTGACAGAGAAATTGGTTATGTGAAGCCCACATTTTATTTCTTCTTTTCTAATGAATTTTCGAGCAGAAATCAAAATTAATATAGGTGTTACTAACTACAGCAGTTCTCCCTTCCTGATACGCACTTTAATGGATTCAAAGTTGACCTTAATACAACTCAACACTGGGCAATCACCAGGCATGTAACGAGGCCTGTTCTATCTTGTGTCATTTTCGCTAAGTACAAGATAAAATTGTAGTGAATCCATCTCATTTTCTTCAAAAACACCGGCTCAACTTGAGCCTCATCCACATTCTTCCCAATCAAGTAAACCAGATCATCCTTTTGTTAGGATGGAGAACTCTTAAACTTAGCAAATGGAACTTAAATCCAAGAGACAAAGGAATTCTATTCAACATATAGATTGAAGTGGTGTCCATATGAAAATATATCTCAACATTTCATCTCAAACATTCATCCAATACAGAACATTTAAAAACTCTTACCTTTACAATATTGTCTGCATACTTCATCACCATAGATACAGCAATGCCACTGTCAAAATTTTACATATTATGGTTAAGCAAAACAAGCAAATATTTAGAAGAGAAAAAACTAATTAAAATCTTGAGGTGAAGCAGAATTATTTTGCAAACGATACTATCAACATATAGCTTCTCATAAAAAATAAGTGGATGAAGTAGCACCAACTAACAGTGAATGTGATCACATAGAAAACAGAAATAACAAACCTCAGAGCATGATTGAGAATCATTAGAACTGTGATTAATGAGTATCCATGGAAGAAGCCGCTGAACAAAAGAGAAGAAGCAAGTCAGTAGTCTCTCAAACAGCCTAAGCCATTTATGGAAGAACAAATGACTCAAAAATGGGTTTTTACTTTAGACCATAACCAAATCTATGTAGTGATAAGATTCAAGAACTTTAGAAGTCAAACTCAGGATCTTTACTTGTTCATGACTGCATCAAAATCTTGAATCACTATTGCAACAGCATTGAAGGCCATACCAAAAACATACAACCAGAAATTCTGAACATTTATGTTTCTTGAAGGGCGTTTCTTAATTATAGCCTGAAAAGGCATTAGCAAACTGTTAGTAATAAATTTATGGCCCAGTCTATTGAGAATTGAATTTTGAACTGAACTTGTACTTGTACAAAACATGCTCATTGTTCAGGAATATACTGTCAATGGGCAAAAAATTTCATCGAGATAGTTGATCAAGAAATTATCATACTACAAAAAGATAATGCTCAAGATAAAGCTCATACTCAAAACTCACCTCGGTATATACTCCTGCAAAACCACTTAAAAGGGCCATTACCTGAAAAGAGGATGACCAGTTACAATAAAGAGTGCTTACACAAACAGAGATGGAAAAAGAACTCTTCTGTCTTGATTTAGCAATTATTTTTTCAGCTGGTGTAAAGGCCTAAAGATGTTAAAAGGACTCACAATTGCCATTATCCAACCTTGAAGAGGTGTTTGGAGGACATGATCAGAACTGCAAAATGAGTATTGAGGTAAAGTAACCACACACTGACCCAAAAGAAATTTCATAATCTACAGGAAATAAGCACATGATCTAAGATGTACAGGAATAAATGTTTGCAAAAGACATCAATTACTTGATTGAAAGCAGGTTCAAAGTCAAAATAATACAGTACACATCTAACAATTTGATTATCCACGTGAAAGTAGCAGTAGTTTCTTCCTAGTAAAACTAACAACAGAATAGTTGCACAACATGACACAAAAAAAAAATGATAATAATAATAATAGCTCTGCCACTCATTAATATTGTTGGACCAAGTGAAGTCCTAACCTATATTTTTTATGATAGAACCTTTTACCAATAATGTATTGATCTTTAGTGATATTAGTAATTTAATGTGTCAAAAAATCAAGCATTATGTGAAATATCACATTCATGAAAGAGCAAAGCAATCCAATTGGAAAACTCATTAAAAAGCCCAAAAGAACAAAGTGGAAGTACCAAATAATTAAAATGAGCTTTAAGGAAAAATAAGTTAAGAACCAAAATAAAAAAGAATCAAACACTTTAAGATATAACAAATAATTGTAATATTTTTTATAACCTTATCTTAACCATTTCAATGGTATCAAGCATTGCATAATAATTTCATTTTGTGCATAATGCATAAAATTTTTCATACTCAAGAGAAATTCTAGTTTAGGTTTAAAAGAACTCTTTTAAGGCGTCAAAATACGAACTTTTAAAATGGCTTTAAATCAAGCTTTTGTCAAAGTTACATGTTTTGATATTTTCCAAAAAAAAAAAAGCGTTTCAATCTTTGAAAGAACTTGAGAAATTTTTAAGTTTTATGAGGACTAGTCGACCTATGTTAGAGTTAGATCAACCTATGTTAGGAATTTAAAGTGGTTTGTTCATTTTGTATATACACTCCAATATGCTACATTGGTTACTGTTGAAAGTAAGATACTTCTTATACCATGAGTTTATAATGTTTTGTCAAGAAACACTGGTTGATCCATTGGTCAACCAGTGTAACACATTGGTTGACCAATTTCACTGTTATTTTCTGTCATAATGATTAATTTGTGTCTCTAACAAGCATATTTGGTTATTTTGAGTATAAATAAACCACATATGAATTGTGAGAAGGGTTTTAAGCACTTGAGGAAGTCTTCAGAAGCTGTTGAAAGTGTTTTTAATGCCTTAATATGTATCTAAGCATAATATTAACTCTTAACGCGTAGCGTGACAAGGAAAGAAGTTTTTGAGTTGTATTTAGGACATTTGTAAGATCAATTGAGTGAATAATTAATGTTGTAAAGGGTTCATTTTCACCCGGGAGAAAAAAGCAGATTATAAGGATTCCTATTCAATCAGGACAAAGGAAGATGATTATCTGGATTTCTCTTCACTAGTGGCAAAGATGTTGTGTGGAGGGCTCTTCTGCATCGATTGAAGGAAGGTAGATAATATAATTCTAACTCGGGGAGTGAGTGTAGGCTAGAAGTTGTTTGACCAAAACCACAACATATCAGTTTTCTCTCTCTTTCCCTTATTCTCTTTCACTAGTTTTGTGATTACTTTATACAAATTTGACATAATTATACGTTAGTACAAGCAATTCATTAAAATTTTTAAAAGGCATAAAATTCATACACACACAATTCACCTCCCTTTTGTGTATCATCCAAAGCCCAACAAATACTAAAAGAAAATCATGGAAAGTTAATTCTTACGAAGGGTTCAGCTGTGCAGTGGTGCACCCAGCACATAATAGAATAAAAGCTGCCCATTGAATTTCACTTAACCTGAAAGCAACATATTAGTTAGAGTACAACCTAATAAGCATCTTAGGTATATCTTGAGCTCAAGCAAACATTACCAAGTCCATCTTGTCAAATAGATAATACAGTAGTAGATGATATGCCACAATAACAGAAAACAGCCAGTGGATGATAGTAGAAAGGATTACTTCATCCATCTTGTCAAATAGATAATACAGTAGTAGATTATATGCCACAATAACAGAAAACAGCCAGTGGATGACAGTAGAAAGGATTACTTCTTCTTTAGCATCAATTGGTATAGAACACCAGTACTAATAATGTTGAGGTTCTTCAATATCTGATATCCAGGCGCATCCACATATGCAAAGATGTAATACTACAAACAAAAAGAAAAAGGGAGAGTTTTAAGTACTGTTAAACCTTAAGAAACAATCTGCACTTGCTTCATATCTTCAAGCAAAAAAAAAACAAAACAAAGGATCACACCTGAAGCAAATTCTTCACAAGGTAAAGAGCTGCTGGAATGGGGTAAACAATAACTTCATCCAACGTCGTATTCAACCTTTGTACAAATAGAAAATGAAATCACACGCTACTAATTGAATGTAATTCAAAATAAGTTAAGAAGAGTGCAATTATAAAGCCAACAAGAATACATGGATAAAAAACAAGTTTTTAAATCCAATATGGAGTTAAAATTTTTTAAATATTCAACAGGTGATGAAGCAAGACAAAGAAGGGATACATTATGTTATCCAATGTTGGAGAAACCATATCTACCAAGTTTTTAATGAACACACACGTGTTTGTTTTACTAGAAAACCAAAAAGGATCATGGATTTGCAATATATTTGGCTGCTTTATTTGTCATTCCCATTTTCGATATAACAGTTATGATGTTTCGTCAGATACAAATAGGAAGAGCTAACTGGGAGGCCGAACCATTTAAAAATTATTTATTATTTCCACTAACCATTTAACAATTCTTGTTATCTCATTATTATGTCGACTATCTCTCGACGAGTCAAATAAAGAGGAAAAGGTTCAGTTGAGTTAAAGAATAAAAGAGTTTAACCTGTTATCTTCAGTGACACCTTCATCTCTCCAGATTCTAGCCAACGCAGCAAGTGATAAAGCACATTTCAAAGTCTCCACCTAATGAAGCAGAGAAAGATATAAAGATGAATGTCAATGCTTATTTGCACCATTCCAATTTAAAAGGTTTGAAGTTCGGAGGTTATCAAATATAGAGAGCCGCATGCTTATGCTTCTGTCTTCCAAGTTAGTGTACAACGTAAATATCTGATGGTGATAATGTCATCATAAGTAGGAATGGGATTTTGTCTTACCAAGAAATTTGCAGTAGTAACACTATACTCATACTTGCCAGCTCTCTTAGACCAGACAATGAGTATAGCTTGAGAGCTGGTAAGAATAGTCAATGCAAGTGTAACAAGTGTCCTATTGGGTCAACGAAGCAAAAGAAGAAACATAAGATACAGATGAACCTTAGTTCTCCACTACCAATGACACTATAAAAGAGGGGAAAAGGGACCAATGCAAGAAGTAGGGAATTACTTGCGTTGCCACTTGGAACGATCACTAGAAGCACCTCCAAATGTGACCACAGTATGAACTGGAACTACAAAACAATAAATAAATAAACAGAGTATCCACTGAATGACAGGAAGTATAAATCAAAGTTAGGGCAGCAAAGAAGGTAAATCAGAAGGAAATTTGAGGAGAGATTGACCAGAAAGAGGTTTAGCTCTTAAGCTCTCAATGTCATCACCAGCAGTGGCCCCGTCTTTATCCTGAAAATAGAAGCATTAATTGAAATAATATGCGCGCAAAACTAATTCTCTAGTCTAAAACCCACAAACATTCACATATGTGTGCATCAGTTCCAGTGATATAATTCAAGAAACCCCAAATCAAAAAGAAAATTTATCTTTGGAAGGTGCATTGTAATAATGGGATAGGGTTAAGGGGGATGTCTTGAGTGATAAATCAGGGAAAAAGAAGAGTGAGAGGAAGAAAGACCTCATCTTTGATCTTGCGGTATTCCATCGGAGATCCCTCCCTTCTTCTTTTTTATATATATACAAGCATACTCAAATGTTCTTCGGCTTGTTAGTTACTGATTGAATTTTGCAGTAGCAGCAGCGAAGATTTAATAAGTTACATAATACTTGAATTATGCCCCCCGTGTGTGTACGCTTCAACACTTTCTGTTTCGCCAGTATCGTTAATTGGGCCTCCCTTACATGTCTATATTTCCCAATTGTCTCCACCGAGCCCGTTAAGAGGTTATTAGCAATCAGGTTATTAACAAAATACCACATGAAAAACAAAATATAGTGAAGATTAACAAAAGATTAATAATATTTTAAATTAAAAATTCTAATCAATTTTACACTATTAGCCAAAAACTAAAAGTTATATTGATAAACTAATGAACATACAAATTGGGTTCGCTAACAATTTACAAACATACATGATTTAGACCAGGTAATAATGTCTAAACATAAGATTAAAGCCAAATTTAGCTATGTGAATTTTTTTTTTGAGAAGTAAATCAACTTAATTAATAAAGGAAACGAAGGGCTCTCAAAATAGTTTTAACAAGACTAGTCAGAGCTAAAGAAACTACACAATGAAATGAAACCCAAAAGGAAAGGCATAACAGCTTAAGAATAGAACAAGTAAAAGCTAAGTTGTGATAGGTGCCAAAACAATACTACATAATAGCTGGCAAGATTACCAAGTGCAGGACCTCTTCAGGAAGCAAGTTAGAAACTGTTAAAGACTCCATGTAGGTTTGAGTCTATACGATAGGTTAATCGTCTCCATTCTGGTCTTCATCACTTCTCTTATCCAGTATAGTGTCATGGATGAAACCAATCACCTTTATGCTTTTACCTCTGAATATCCTAGGGTGCCTTTCATGTCATATAGAGTAAAATAGACATGATAAAACCAGACATAAGGCTTCAAGGGTCTGTAGAGCCAAAAGAGTTAAAAGTGGCCAATCATCTCAAGATAAAGTGCCAAGAATGTTTAATGCAGGTAATAAAGAATAGTTGCTGCATATAGAATTAGAGTGCAAAGGAGCATATGCAGTTGAAGAATAAATGATCAACAGATTCCCTTTCAAACTGACATAACTTACAACTCCTTTTTAAGTCTACTTACCACCTCATTTAGGGTTTTGGCTGGGAGTCGTTTATGTTATTAGATGGGCTATTCTATTTAAGCTTAGTTCAAGAGTACTCTTTTATTTGTCCCTTAGTTGAGGGCCTTTCCCTTTTTGATGTAAAAAAGAAGGATCTTTTGTTTCAAGTTCCCGTTATAAGGTTGTTAAGGTCTTTGCCAAAGTTTAACCTACATGGACCGTCAAAACACCTTTCTATCTAAACGAAATGGTGCTCGATGAAACGATCTAGATTCCACACTATATTGTAAGCTGGGGGGGAAAAGTAGCTCTAAGAAGCTGGGCATGCCGTGTTCTTGATGCATCTTTACTATTAGTATAGTGTAAGGTAAGTTTGGGTATAGCAGGACTTGAACTTGCGACCATTAGTTTAAAAGCCTAATGCTCTACCAACTGAGCTATACACCCCAAAAAAGATGTTGTAGTAAACAAGGATTGGTGCGAAAAAGAAATGAGGATTCTTCTTCTCATCATATTTTAGTATGGAATCAGAGAAAGGAAAAAGGGGATTGCAGCGTCAAAGACTTAGGGACTAAAGGAAATGAGTTCTGAGACTCATCTAAGTTCCCATTGGCTGTTTGAAGCCATAAGACAGGTAAAGTCAGAATAAAAGCTTTAAACAACTGTCCCAATAGGCATAATGAGTGTTTACACTCGACAATAGGTCCCACTGAACTAGGTTAACGAACTACCTTCCTAGAGTTACCTCCTTAGATACTAATTGGTTTTCTAGCAAGATAAGATTTTAAATACTATTAATAGAAATAGAAAGTGCGATTCTTTGATTTTGGTATATGATTGATCTATAGTGAGAGTTCCTTAACTGAGGATTATCTGAGGAAAGGTAGTTTAATTAATGTTAGTTTTTGACCCATGAGTTAGCTTTCTATGGTTAAGGCTTCAAATGTAGATTGGCTCTTTCTCCCTTCAATGGGAATGTTTTGCTAGTGTCCTAACTGCTGATACACCTATCTATAGTGCAATGGTGGTATAGCGTGTTAGGGAGATCAATCTCAACCATATCAATAACAAATGTATCTGCTATTAGTGAATCTCCTCTGGCTTTGAGCGAAAGAACCACTGTAATACCTTCAGTTTGGGGTACCACAAAATCAATTTAGATCTATTTCAATTGCCAACTAAATGGAATAGGGGGAAATCTCTGTTTAAGTGGCAATACGATGAGTCGATGATGAAATTTATAGCCTTTTCCATTGTGAGCAGGCAAGAGGGCTGAATACTCTATTATCCCAAGTTCGACACCTGAGGAAGGCAGTGGGTACATGACTTTTTCTGAGACCACACCTAGTTTTTAGCATCCACCACTAGTTGCTCCATCTACTTCTATGCCTCTTAAGTCATCCTTTGTTGCTATTATGGAAATTCTTTCGAGGATGGAGAGTCAGATGGAGCGTGGCCTAATTGATCTTTACATTCACTTGGATATTGGTATGAAAAACCTTATATGTAAGGTGGATCATCTTCAAAGTCAGATAGACATGATGTTGGAGTATATATGATCTTGCGACCAAGGTCCTAACAGCTAGATGTTTTTGAATTGTTCATGATATCTTTTATTGTTGGATATTCTTTTATGTTATTACGATTTATTTGTTATTTCAGTTATATTTAAGTTGTTTCAATTGTATTTTGGTTTCAAGTTGTACTTTGATCACATTTATAATAGTAAAGTATGGCTCTTTTTTACCTTGTCTCTAGTGCTTTATTTTCTCTTTTATAGTTTTCAGTTTGCTGCTACAAGTTTCCCATACACTTCAATGGATCAATAAACAACAATATCATTTAAGGATGTATTCTTGTTTCCACATCTCCCTATATTGTGCTTTATTTTAAAATTTTAAACATTGAGGATAATCTTCAATTTAAATATAGGAAAGGGATATATTATTATCACATTGGTCTTTATCTTATCCAAACTTATTGGTTTATTATTTCTTTTGCAACAATAAATAATTTGTGAAAATTTTTCTTTCTTTGAGTGTATATTATTAAAATAATTCCGTTTGATTTTTATTATTTTGATGATTTAAGGTGTTACATGATTAATTATAAATATTGATGAACAAGTGTTTTTAAATTACTTTATGGTTTTAGAAATGGATATCTAATGATCATTATGGTTTTAGAAATGGATATCTAATGATCATTATGGTTTTCTATATATAAAAGCCATATTCCTTAGTAATTTATGGCTTCTTTTGAATATTTTTATCATCTTGTTTAAATTAAAAAAATGAAAACAAAACAAAACAAAGAAGGGTGAATAAAGTGAGTGAATAAATTCACTTTACTGGCTTCTAATCGAGAAAAAGCTCAAAGTTAAAGAGTAGTATTAGTAGTCAATTGATTATGTAACTTTGTTGAGTAATTGGAGATGTTCATGATAAGGTGTTTACTTTCACATAAAAAGGCTGAGTGACTTTTCATCCAAGCTTTTAAAGCTTATATTTCAGTCAAAGTTTCATAAATAATTAAAAGATATGGATTTATTTGAAAGTCGATGCATATTACTTTGTTTATAATTGTTTTATATATGGAATTGAGTTTTGTGATTCATGTTGAAGTTTGATTTGAATGTATTTAAAATTTAATATGATTAATTAGTTATGTAACATCTTGATAAGTCATTGTAATTGAATGATTAAGGAAGAAGTTTCAATAGTCATGTTTAATATGTTTGACATTTTTACTATGATTATATTTTATCTGAGATTGGATAATAATTTGTTTTGCTTAAGGACAATAAAACACTTAAGTGTGGGAGAATTGATAAGGGTATAATTTATAGTATTTTTAAATATAATTTGATATACCTTTACCCTTATTTTGATATTAAATTATTTAATTTATATTTGTTATTATTGAATTTATGGGTTAATGTCCAAAAGTGAGGATTGATGTAAAAAGAATCACATTTAGGGCATTTTCAGAAGATCAACATGCCTTATTAATGGCATTGTTGATGTCTCTTATTCAAATCCTCATTGATGTTTACAAAGGAGTTCAATTTCTATTTGATGTCATTGTTTTCCAATAACTCCCGTTGGTGTCTAGCCTGTATATAAATGATTAATGATATATATTAACAATGTCGTTGATGTTGGCCAACATGTTTTTCTAACTATATTCAATCTAATTTTTCAAAACACTTGCAAATAACTTATAGAGACCCTTATCTAGACATATAAAAGTATCTTTAAGCATATGAAGTGCAAGTTTTAGACATGCTTTTGTCAATTTTCCTTAAATTATTGGCTTCTCTCTTTCTAACTTAAGGTTTTTAGTTTATTTCTTATTTCAATCATTTTTATTGGAGATTCCAAGTTATTTTTTAGGAGTCTAAGAGCTTGAGCATGTGGTTCAAAGTTGTAAACCTATTTGAAGCTTTATTTGGTACTTTATAAACTCTTATATTCATTATATTCACTCTTTGATTGGATTAATCAAACATATGTTGTTTAAGTTCTTGTTCTCCTATTCTTTGATTAATATATGTTTCTAATATGATTTTTAGCTAAGGTAAGGTTAGTAAATAAATTAATTGAATTTTTTATGCATCTTTATTTATCTGAGAGCTTAATCATCTTTTATAGAATGGCTGCTTAGGAAAGAGTCATTCGATGATCAAGAATTCAAGAAATCTATTTTAATTATTAAAAAAAATTAATAAATAATATGGATTAAATCAGTGAATAACTAAACTCTAGTTAATTGTGAGAATGTTAATTAGAAAATAGGATATTTTTGGATTAAACTTCTTAATCTTTTATGCTTATTACCTAAGATTATGAAATGATTAAATTGCATGAAAGGGCCAATAAGGAAAAGACATTATCTTAATTTCGTACCTTAGATCAGATATCACAACCTTTAATAACTCAATTAAATTATTGAAAACTTGAACTTTAGCTAATCATTCAATTTGATAATCTTTAATAGTAATCTTGATCTCTTTTATATTAATTGGAAGCATTTGGTTTATTAGTAGCCTTTAATTTGGTAATTCAATTAATTTGAGTTATCTAAATAATTGTGATATAAGTGACTTAATACCTACAATATTTTTCCCATGGGAACGACAAGCATTAGAGTGTTTCTATAGGGAACACCTCAACCTTTTAATATTCATTTTTACATGTTTGTTGAGTTGAAATCAATGTTTCATCTTAACACAAATTATATCTATACCATATATCAATTATATGTAGAAAGTTTCAATTCATTAAAAATATAATTTGTTCTCTACTCTATTATTAATGTTGTTAACGTGGAACACGATATAATCAATTTTATTTATATTAGAAGACAAATGAAAATATAATAAAATTAATAAAAGATATTATAGATCACTGCAATATAATCAAATTCATTTTATGTCAGCAAACACATAAAAATTAATTAAATGTATGTTTAAGTTTAGGTAAATAATGAGTGAAGAAGAGTATAATACACTTACTATTAACAATAACCTATAAAAGAGAAATAAATTCTTGTGGATTTAGTTTTGTTTAAGAAAATCATCGTGGAGAGGCGATGTCTTCGATTTAGTGGTTTCACCCAATGTTGTAAAAATCGGACAGGACATCGAACCGATAAGGGAAGGGGTTAAAGGTTTAGAGGTTTAATTGGCATAAAATCGTTATAAAATCGATATTAAACCGGTATAAAATAATAAGATGTATAAATTATTAATTTATTTTTTTTGTTA
>JAOXYD010000136.1:24020118-24035501 GCA_028565735.1 Pinacopodium congolense | reverse complement strand
GAGAGCAGCTGCAGCCTCAAAGTAATCAAAAAAATCAGGGGCAATCTCCATATCATCTGCATTTGGAGCAGGAATGAGAAACAGCATCTACTCAGAAGTATCAATACTGTATGGAGAATCAATATCCCACCTTCAAGTATGATTACACGGCTGAAATTGTGCTTGTAGAACAGTTGATCCAATGCCCACTTGTAATGTCCTAGATAAAGCAGTCGCGTTAAGATGATCAACTTTATAATAAGCAATAAACAAGGTGAAAACATTTCCTTACGTGCAATCTTGTAGTATGCAATTAATTCCCCTGGCCTCTCTGTCTGCACAGGTTCAGAATCCAAGTGCTGCAATTATAAGATTGGGTCGAGTGTAAGAAAATTTTTTCCTACATATCCTAAAGAAGATTCCCCTTGGTTGAAGGATTCAATAATTATTTCCAAGAAAACATAAATATCATTCAAGATATTGCCAATTAATATCCAGAGGCCCATGTCCTCCTTGCCACTCCTGTCAACTGCAAACTGCCATTTATTTAGAGTTTCACTGATTATTCCCCAAAACCTCAGAAGAATGTCAATGTTCTTTCTACAGAGTGAATGTTCCACATGGAAAACAAATACCATTTCGGGAAGGAAGTAACATGGGACAAAAATTTCAGAACAAAAGCCATGACTGATCCTGCACAATCTTTCATAATGCACATTTAGTAGCTAAATGAGTTCACTGAACTGAACAGTGTCTTTAAGGTACAGATTGACAGAAAAAGAAAATGACAATGATAAACTTCACAAATCTGCAGGGTAACTACCTGAATGTACATTAGCTGATCATAGCTCATGGCTGTGCTTCTAACACCTGGGTGTGATCCATCCTAAAAGTGCAAATTGAAAATCCATTTAATATGTTGCAAAAGACATCCAAAACCTTATATATATGGCAATAATGAAAACACTTGGGTGGAATACATGTACATAGTTTCTTAGAGTCATGGGGTAGAAAAAAAAGAACATGCCTGAGATACAAAAAGTGGAAACTTTGAAGCAACCGAGCTTTGATATCTGTAAATCAATCAATCTCAATTGCTAAGTATGTAAACCTGAGTTAAATGCAGTAAGAACTAATACAAAATTTTGGCTGAAAAGCATACTTTAACATGGAATTGATGGTCCTTTGTAAGTAATCAGCGCGATTGCATGCCATGATCACAACTGCTGCCACTGGGTTCTATAAGATGGATGATAAATAAGGCTTCAGTAGCTGAAAGCTATATTGGTGATATAGACATAGACCTAAGAAGATCCCTGAATAACTGATTATACCTGTACGTTTTCAACCAACTTTTGGATGCCCTTTCCTGAAAGGTGGGGAAACAGAGAATGCTAAGCCTATAGATATATCTGTAATCAGGAAAGCAATACGGAAGAAAAAGATGGACTTCAAACTGACAGAAAAGGGGAAAAAAAGTATATATATAGAGAAAGAGAGAGAGGAAGGGAGGAATTTGAGGCTCACCTACTTGCAATTACCAAAATATTTTGAATTACAAAAGAGAAAAGGATTGGTGAGAGAATAAAAGGAAAGAAGATAGATACTTTCAAGATGTTGAAGACGAGACTTGAGTTGTGAGCACTCCTCAATTAGATGTTTTTTCTCCTCTGAAATTCATAAAATAGCAAGGGTGGTGTTTAATACTCTCTCGAAAAAAGAGAAAGAAAAGTAGAGAAGAGAAGAGAAAAGAAAGGGAGAACCTTCAAGGGAGACGATACGTCCCTGCTGAGTACTGATTTGATCGATGAGCAAACGGAGTTGACTTGAGCAATGGTTCTCGGATTCAACCTGATCAAACAAACAATAAGGAAAGCATGAATTCGAAATAGAAAAAAAGAATAGAAAAGGGAAGTGGGTATGACATACAGCAGCAGCGAGACGGTCGGCATACTGGGATTGAGTAGTAAAAAGCCGCATCTGAAATTAAAAAAAAAGAAGAAGAGAGAGAATGTTACTTATGGTACATAGCATCAGCGGCATTGAGAGAAAAAGGAGAAAAGAAAGAAAGAAAGAAACCTGGATGTAGATGAAAACTAGCGCGGCGGGGAGAAGAAGGAATCTGAAATCGCATCCCAATTTTATTCCCATTTCTTCTTCTTCTTCTTCTTCTTCTTCTCCTCCTTCCTTGTCTCTCCGTGTGTTCCAAGACTGACTTCAACACCAAACTTACGTTGTCTGTCGCATTTTTCTTTTTTTGTTTTTATTTCTCTAATTTTATAGGATCCATGGCGGGTATACCCATAGATGTTATGATTTATGAATTGGGGCCGAGACTGGACAATATTCAGAAAAAGGGCCTAAAGCCTACACACACATATATAGAGGCTTTTTTATCCACATCTCATACATCAACTATGGATCCAATGTACAACCCAACTACACGACATAGAGAGACAAGGAATTAGCGTAAAAAAGTCGGGGAAAGTAGTAACAAACATACAACTGTCTGTGTGTGCGGTTTGAAATTGAAAGAGAAAGCGACACTCATAACAATGTGTGCCCACACGATGCAGCTGTTTCCAGCCCATTTCCCTCCCATTTTCACTACTCCTCTCTCTCTTTATATGCTTCACTCCTAGTTCCAGTTCCACAATCCATCTCCACCACCATTCAAGATGCCTTTCCCTTGTTTTTGGCTCTTCTTCTTCTTTAGCTCTAGCTACGTCCATGCTGCCACTAACCCAAAGATGCAAGCTTTAAGCACGAACGCTGAATACTTCAACCCAAAGCTTCCACCAAGAACCCTCTCCACCTCCAAGAAATTCGAAGGCTCCTCAGATTTAGTCCATCTACGCTACCACATGGGTCCGGTACTCTCCTCAACGCCAATTAACATTTACCTCATTTGGTACGGCCGTTGGCCACTTTCTCAGAAACTCCTCATCAAAGACTTCCTCAACTCCGTCTCTCCCACCGCAGCCGCCGCCGCTAAGCCCTCTGTCTCCGATTGGTGGAGCACCGTCTCTCTCTACACCGATCAAACCGGCGCCAACGTCTCCCGCTCCATGCTCATCGCCGGTGAATACACCGACAATAACTACTCCCACGGCAATCAACTCACACGCCTTTCAGTCCAGCAAGTGATTGCCTCGGCAGTAAAGTCTGCACCTTTCCCAGTGGATCACAAGAACGGGATCTACCTGATTCTAACAGCTCAAGACGTGACTATGCAGGACTTTTGTCGAGCAGTTTGCGGCTTCCATTACTTCACATTCCCCTCCATGGTGGGCTACACATTGCCCTACGCATGGGTGGGGAACTCCGCCAAACAGTGCCCGGAAGTTTGTGCGTACCCATTTGCCATCCCGGGATACATGGGCGGAGGTGGGCCGGGGACGTTGAAGCCGCCAAACGGAGATGTGGGTGTGGACGGAATGATAAGTGTGATAGGGCATGAGCTGGCAGAATTGCCCTCAAATCCATTGGTTAACGCTTGGTATGCAGGGGAAGATCCAACTGCGCCGACTGAGATAGGAGACTTGTGTGAAGGATTATACGGAACAGGTGGAGGTGGTGGGTATATAGGACAGGTGATGAAGGATAAGGAAGGTAAGACCTTTAATTTGTATGGGAAGAGAGGGAGGAAGTTCTTGGTACAGTGGATCTGGAGTCCTGTTCTAAAGGCTTGTGCTGGTCCTAATGCTATGGATTAATACAATACCCTTTTAGGAAAGATAACAGTCCTTTGGGGATTTTATGTTCTTCAATCTTCATCAAGGTGGGACGTTGAATTTTTTCATCTCTATAATAGGATGTTCATTTCAGTTCAGTTGTATAAAGCAGATAATGACAATGTTGTTGTATGCTTACCTTGAATCTAAAGAATATATATTCTTTAATATTTTGTTAGTTCTTGTATGAATGTTGTTACTTTTGATCAACCCTTCAATCATCTTGGGCTGTCTAAATTGAATTGAGAAAAGACCTTAAAATAAAATTTGAGGAAGGTTTCTGCTGGGAACATGGTTGCATTAACGTGGCAGAATCTTATTAGCTTTACATTTACAAAGACAGCTTGGTCGGTTGGAAAAGCCATTCTTAAGTACCGCTTGATCCGTGGTATATATACTATTGTTAGCTATTAGAGAATAGATATTTGTATACTCGATGACCCAGTTACCGAGTTCTGATTTAGTTAATATTATCTAGGCTCGTTATTTATTTATTTATAACAGAGTATGCGGTCTCATATTTGTACAAACAGAAAAGGACTTCATTCATGATTCAATTGTAATAAAGGTTGGGCATGAGCGGTTGGTGGTTCGTTTACAGCTAAGAAAGTTCAAAATGGACTAAAGCCAAGCACTTTGACTTGAAGGGACTTTTGTAGATAGATAGATAGATTGACAGTAATAGTGCACTTGCTAGCTTTTCATTCTAGAAATGACTTGCAGATTGACGAACCAAATGGAATCACCATCCACTTGTATAAAATTCTACCTGAGACACTAGAAAAATATTAAGGTTGAGATATATTAAAATTATTTGTAATTTTTAATTATAATTTTTATATTTTTATATTAATTTTTAATATATATTATTTTCAATTTTTATACTTTTTTTATCTTTATATTTTAAAAAATAAGAATTTAAAATTTAAAATAAAAACCAAAACAAACAATTCAAATTTGGGGTGGTATTGTTGTTAGTTTGAACACGTTTAATATCAGTTCTCGTTTTTATTTTTTATTTTTATTTTTATATATATGTATTGGTTTATATGATATTTTTATTGATTTTTGTGTTATTTTATGAGTTTATGTGCTGTATTAGTATGTTGTTTTCTTCGATTTCTGTGTTATTTTTATTGGTTTCTGTGTTTTTAAAAACAAGAAACAAAAATAAGAAATAGTAATAATACCAAACAAGGCCTAGTTTATAGTTGTAGTTTTTATGTTTTTTTATTAATTTTTATATGTATTTTTCTATTTCTATACTATTTATTTCGATTTTAATATGTTATTTTTTTGTAATTTCTATATTGTTTTTTTATTTTGTATTTAAAAAAATAAAAATTAAAACTAAAAATAAAAAATATAACAAAGAACCCTAAAACTTAGAATTTATTATCATTTAACCATAGGAACAAAGATTTTCCTTGCCTTGGTCCCGTCCTTCATGGTAAAGAGTCTTGTCCGCTCTGTCATTTTCATAATTCCGAAAGCGATATGGTCATGGAATTATGATGAAACAAAGGCAAAGAGGACGCGCAGTGGGTGGTGGAGACTTGCGACTTTAATGGAACATTTGTGATCCACAGCTAATATTGGGACCCAAACAAGTAACGCACAAGGTCACTTGTAATGACTTGTGTTCCTTCCTTCATCTTTTAGCCAGGTACTCGGTGGTGGCCCCTTCAGTAGGGTGCCTCAGAAAGGTTTTGATGTTTTGTAGAGCCCATTCCAATAAGGAACAAAATGTAATTCATTTAGTTATATTGATTCCCCTAATTGCAACATAATGCTGCTAACTAATTGCAGCAATTTGAAAAATACATCCATCAACTTTACTTATCATAGCTTAACCGTTTTTCCAAGAACAAGCTAGTCTTATGTCTAACCCCTACATTCAATGATATATCGATGGGTCTTAACAATGAAAGGAGACTTCAATTCGGCTCCAGGTTGCTGTGATGCAGAAGAATGTTATTTTCTGTACTTATTATCGTTGAGAACACAAGAAAGGACCATATCAATTCTTATTAGCCTTATGTTTAAGAGTTCTGGGAGTCGTATGAAAAAGACTTTAAAATATGGATCAACTATTTCAATCTAGACTTTTTACTCTTTTTTTTTTAAGTAAAATTTTCTAAATTACTTAAAAAAATTTCTTATTGTAAATAAAATTAAAAAATCACATTATTTTAGAAAAATCTGTCACATTTCCAATCTAATTATTATATCAAGATCTTTATTATTGGATATCTTATAGTTAAACATGACAATTTTAAAATAAAATTAAACAATAATTTTCACAAATTGGTAGTTGCCTCCAACAAATAATTAAAAAAATAGTATAAAAAAAGTAGGGAATGTTTACTTGGATTGTAGATTGTAATTTTTTATTGTAATTGTTGTATTTTATTATTAGTTATTGTATTTTCTTTTTCGATTTCTGTATTATATTAGTGTATTTTTTTATTTATGTGTTTAGAAAACAGAAAACTAAAATTAAAAATCAGACCAACTAAGGGCCTATTTGGAAACGATTTGGTTTTTGGATTTGATTTTCAAATTTTTTAAACATAAAAATCAATAAAGAACATCACAGAAATCGAAAAAAAAAATTCTAATACAGCATAAAAATCAAGATAGACAACACAAAAATTTATAAAAATACACAAAACCCAATACAAAAATATAACATCCACAATTAAAAACCACATCTAAAAATTCAATCAAATAGCTCTTAAACAAGGCCTAATATTTTGCCCAAATTAAAAAAAGGATCTCCGACCAAAATCTAGTGCTGGAATGAGACATCTGAAAGGAAATTCAGTGATTCCACCACGTTTCTTAAAGATCAAGCACTGCAGCAACATTAATGGTAAAAAAAAAGGTAAATGCCTCGTAAACAAAACTGGAGGAGTAGACTCTAAATCACACTGACTTACATGTATATTAATTCAGCCTGGAAATATCTAAAGTTTTAGAATCTGTCTGCAGAAGTATCAATTTCAGTTAGTTGAGATAAAAGCTATTGTTCTATTTCTACCTGAATCCAAATGGAGATTCCAGCTATCATTAAAGATGGTTGAATGTGGAACTCATACAAGGGGAGTGAAAGAATACGGTCGAGGCCAAAAAACTTATTACAACAAAATATCTGCAGAAAAGCAGAATAGGATCTGTATCATAAACATACACCATGGTTTTACGTATACGTGTATCTACACTATGTGTAGGTCAAGGGGATGGCATTTTGTTGAAATTATAGAGCTGATGAGACAAATCTAAGGATTAGTGTCTCAGTGGCATGCAATCAGGAAGCCACGTAACAACAAGGCATGCGACTTCTTAATGGCACTCGGAACATACACCAAATAGGTCCATGTGTTACCTTCAGAAGATTTCGTGTTATTTCCAATGCATTAAGCATCTGTTGCTCTTAAAGGACCGCACTGGTGCATCCACTCAAAATAAGTGCTTGGAAACTAATTGGAGGGGAAACTGAGCAGAGTGAAGCAAACGGAAAATGGCAGATAGGGCAGGAGCTGTGGCTTGCAATGATCTGTGGGGACATCTCAATCCATGCCCTGGCGTTGCAGCTTACAGGTCTCACATAGTTCTCTACTTGTTAAAATTAGTTTCAATCGAGAAGAATAAGGTATATTTTACCATGTACTATTTTGTTTTCCGACATTATTTGCTTCGTCGATTGAATTGCAGGTGCAGGACGACAAGCCAAGGACCAGGCGGGGAAGGGGAAGGAGATGGACACGATCAATGCTCATGTGGAAAGCATTGTGGATGCAACCCATGCACATGCCCAAGGAGTGTGGTGTATATTCCAAGTGTGGAGATGGCTGTGTTCAGGCGAGCAGAATTAGTGAAATGTAGAATATTTAAAATATATGTCTCTTAATGACATGATTCACTGTATAACAGTAGAAATCTCCTCTTCATAATCTTTTGTATTTATCCTATATAATCTCATTTGATTATTATCAAGTACGATACAACTTTCAAAGGCCATTTTCTCTTGTTTGTCTCTTAAATATTCTTTCCGTGTTCAGTTTCATCACATATTCAGTTCTTAAGGGTATCAGGTTAGATCAATTTTGATATGTCTTTGGTTTGAGTATCTCACTATTGCACGCAATTCTCAACCTTTTAGTTTTTGGCTTTAGACTGTTTGAGGTATATTCTAAATCTCTTGTAATTCCATAGAATTTGAAAATTTTGATTCCATACCTATTAAGTTTAATGGGAGGAACTATCCTTACTGAAAATTTCATTTTCGAGTCTTTATAGAAGAAAAGGAGTTATCTAAATTTGTAGATATCTGTCATTGTATGGACCAACCGATATTAAGAAAAAAGGTTAAATGACAAACGAACGATGTAAAAGCTATCATTTAGATTTTAAATTCTATTAAGAAAGAAATTGTTTTAAGTTTGAGATCTTTTAGTACTGTTTGATTTGGATTCATCTTATGAAAATATATTCTCAAAATAATCAAGTTAGATAGTTTGAAATTGACTACATGATTGCTAAACTTAGTTGGGAGGATAGAGACATAAGATCATTTTATTTTGAATTGTTGAATTAGATATGATCTTAGTTAACCTTATTCAAGACTCGGGCTTTGAAGAACTAAAGAAATAAAGAGATAGGAGTAGAAAACTCCCAAGTTCTTATGAAACTCTTACTAGCATTTGAGAATGCCATAGGCAATATCATTAATGATGGGATAATTGATATTTGATTTAGTTTTAGTATAACTCTTTAGGAGGAAATCCTACTCCGGATTCAAGCTAGTTTGGATGTTAAAACTAATTCTGTTAATACTATTTTTATAGCATCTTATGCTATGCCTCAAATGAAGAATTCGAATAGAGATTACACTAAATTTCAATGTCGATTTTTGCAATGGTTTTGGACATATGCAATCTCAATGTAAGAAAGGAATGAATGCAATGACTATAAAAAGAAGGGGCATGTCATCTTTAAATGTCAACTTTTGCAATGGACCAAGCAACAACAACTATTATATTTTATTTCTCATCATGATTAGTCTACTTGTGGCTCACTGAATACTATTTCCACCCTCACACAAGAGACTATTCAGCAGTTGATTCACACTATCATGCAATTTCTTCTCCTATATGTTATCTCACCTCTCTTTTCTTTTTTTTTTCGACTAGTTTATTAAGTAAAACCAACAAAATATCTCCTTCATTTAATGACTCTACAACCTCTATTCATATGTCTAACCAAACATGTTCTTTTTTAAAATTTTAGCCTTACTTATCAAACAAATTTGTTATTGTTACTAATGGAGACAAATTGCTTATTAAGGGGTGTGAACAAATTTCTTCCTCTTCCAAACTCACTTTATGATTTGAAATTAACTGCAAATTTATTTTATGTTGTTTAATTGATTAATTAGAAGTGTTTTATTACCTTTTCTCCTTTTAGTTGTTTAATTAAGACCTTCATATGAGGAAAATGATCGAAAAGGGGCATAGTTAAGAACGATTGTTTCACTTTAATCTAGATGATCCTTTATTGTTTACTCCTCAAGATAATCAATCTTGGCTTGCATTTTGTCATTATATTATTATTCCAAATAATGTGTACTAATAAATCCTTGAACATCCTCGTATGAGTTAAGTCAAATACATGTTTAAGATAAATATTCTTCCTAATTTTGATTCCTTACATTTACATTGTGAAAGTTGTTCCACTGGCAAAGCTATCAACTTTTGTTCTAATAAATGCTAATCTATAAGGACCTTCCTTACCAATGTCTATCATTATTTTGTCTTATTCATATATCACCATACACATTTTACTGAGGTGTTCTTTTTAGGGGCCAAATCTAATCTCACCAATATTGCCAAAGAGCTTATAAACATGATTAAGACAAAAGATATTAAAATCATTAATATTTTTTACTCTGACCTCCTGAAGAATTTTGTCCTCTCAACTGACCACTCTTTTCTAGAAAAGAACGTATTATGTGTCATATTTCTTATCCTCACACTCCAGAGTAAAATGGTCTTGTAAAAAGAAAAATTTTTTAAATTAACCAACGACATTAGTTCCTTATTGTCCAATCCTTCTTTATACTGAGGTATAGTTAGTAGGTTTATCTATACTTTATACTGAGGTCTAGTTAGTAGGCTTATCTATCTTACTATTACTGGACTAGGCATTGTTTATGCTATATAAATAATGAGTTAGTTTGTATTTATACCTTATAAACTCTATGTTTCTGCCCTTCATCACATTATTCGCTATATAAAGGATACCATGGGTCAAGGTCTGTTCTTTCTTTCCACTTCATCTCTACAATTAAAAGCATTTGCTGATGCTAATTATGTTGGTTTCTTGGATATACATTATTCCATCCTAGGTTGGTAGGTCTTCATGGGTTCTGTACTTATTGTGTGGAAGTGCCAGAAGCAAGATAGGGTTTTGCACATCTCCTCTATTGAAGCATAATATCACTCTATGTCTTTAGTTAATTTTGAAATTATTTGGCTTCGTCAACTTTTTTCTAGATTTTGGAGTTTCCTCTTCTCATCTTACATCTGTTTTAATGATAATATCAATGCTATTCGCATTGCCACCAATCTCGTCCACCATAAATATACCAAACATACTAAAATGGATTGTCATTAAATTCATTAACTTTTGCAAGATCAAACTATTCAACTTCATCATGCTCTTTCTCATGATCAAATTGCCAATTTACTCATAAGTTGATGACATCTGCTTGGCACAAGTATCTAGTTGGTAAATTGATGTTAGTTAACACATAACCTCAATTTAAAGAGGGGGTCTTCATATTCCAGAGGCAAGAAAAATTATTAGAAGTTAGGCTATTAAAATTATCTGCCTTTTAATGATAAGATCCACTATATAATTGTAGATATCTTTTCTCTATAATCTCATTTTATTTTCAAATATTTATAATATAATTATGGCTAATTTCCTTAAATTAGAGAATGTATCAAAGTTGCTGAACATGTATATATATCCTGTATACTATCAAATAAGTTACAATATTTAAAGGCCATTATATCTTAAATGTTCATTTTCTATTCAATTACGTCACATATTCGGTTCTTACAAGTTACACATGGGCCATTTGTAGCTCATAATCAAGTAACTCTACTTAGTAAGTATGTGCTAATGGCATATTAGGATCGAAAATGATAAGCGGCTAAAGTATCCATATGTCGACACTAGTTGATTTGGAGTTGTTATGATTTCCAGTCCCTAAATAAACATGAAGACTTGAACTCTATGCTTTTAGAATTTTATATGATTGTTGTGAAAAAAAAGATAAATATAATACATGTTTGTTATCTTTAATAAATTACATTTTGCAGAACATACCTCGTTTAGCATGGATGGGAACAAACAAGGAATTAAGAATAAAAATGAATTCAAGAGTCTAGAATCACTTATCTATAGAAACCTTAAACTAAGGAAGAACAAGGTTTCTTTATTGCCAAAAAGCATTAAAATTTAGAGATAGCTAAGATAAAATAACATTAAAAAAAGGAGATTCTTATTAAGGTTTGTTAGTTTATGCCCTTATAGCCAAGTTGTTGGTTGTAATTACATATACGACATTGTAATTCTATATTCAATAAAAAAAACATTTTTTATCTTTATGTATTTTTAATTATAATTAACAATTCATCATAAAATTAAAATCCTTAGAATAATTACTATGTAACTAGAAATTATAATTATCATATTCAAATTGTATCATATTATTCTTAAAATATTCCTAGTTGTAGTTCCATCAACATGAAATATTGATGAAGCAATTAAATTAGCACATGTTATATTTCTTTCTTCTAAAGAAAGTAATCAATTTTATAGATTAAAGTGTGAAAACACTTTAACAAACATATGAATACTTATTAAAAAATAAGTTTACTGAACTGACTCTATCTTGAAGATTCAAAATGAAACATTACTTGTATGTTTGTAAATTTTCTCATTATAATGGTTTTATAATTAATTCTTAGATTTGAAATTATCAAAGTTATCTCATATAGAAATTATTATATTTTTACGCTAATTATGGTCTACTATATAGAGTGGGTTAGTAGGAAGTATTTGGATGTAGTATGAACTATAGGGAGATAGTTATGTGAATTAATAGAGGATTAATCACACCAAAATAATTAAGGGGAATGTTTTGCTGTTTTTAATTAGTGATGATTTAGGAATTCTCTAACCATAATGAATTGAAATTTGAAAACGAGTTTTCAATCAATTATAAATCATTTAGTAATTAGTAAGAATGAATATGATTGAATTATATAGAGTAGATACTAATTTCATACTTTAATTCAGATTAAAACATTGGATGATAAAAGAATCAAATTATACATTATAACTATGTATGAACAGGTTAGTCGAATAACTTTAATATTCCTCATATTTGAATGGTCATGATCTGTTACTAAATGTCAATCTTGATTTATAATTATAAATTGTTTAATCAGAGAATTAAAGATTAATTAAAAGGTTTTTTAATTTATATAATTTTAATTAAAAATTATAATTATAATTCATGATCATTACTAACATATTAGCATCCTAAAGGGTCACACGTATAGGTTCATTGAAGAAGAGCATAATTTAATTAAGTTGGACTTAATTGTAATGTTTAAGAAACTTTAGAGACAAATATGAAATATTTGATTCAGTTAAAATTAAATTATAATTATAATTAATGTTAGACTTTAATTATAATTTATATTTAATTTTAATATTAAGAAAAATAAGATTGTTCCTTGATATAAAGGAGACAACCTTAGGGGTTGTTAACACAACTCTCAAAATTATTTTGAATTCTCCTTCAATAGATTAATGGATACCAAAAGAGGTTGAACGCTTGAACAACTGTAATTTAAAAATATGAGAAGAAATCAGCATCAAGTAGAAAGCAATAATCAGGTTTGTCTAAAACCTTTAAATTTCTTTTTTTATTCAAGTTAAATTTTATTAAAGAGATCTTGTAAGAAATGTTAAATTTTCCTATTATGCTTTCTATTAGATCCATATTAGGTTTCCCAATAATTATATCAGAACGGTCTTTAATTAGTTTAGCTTGATTCGGTGACTTGATTATTATCGATTTTATGAAAATATGTAAGAGTTGAATAGAATTTGAAATAAAATTGTTTCTGTCGCTTATAGATTTTGTTTTTAGAAAAAGTGCATTGATAATATTAATAGTGTTTTCTGGAAAATTGCCAATGAATTTTTAAAAGGGACTTTTGTAAAACTAAATGATCTAGATTTCAATATGGTTGTTTATTTGTGATTAAACCTATGTTTTTGTTTTCCATTGCTCTATTGCTTTCCCTCGTGTGTATTAAAATTCCAGAAATTGCTTTTAAATTTGCTTCATTTTTATTACCTTTTTGGTTTGGCTTATGAAACTGGATCTATCTGTATTCTTGAATGTGGAACTTTATGTTTAGGAATTTTAAATCTATTTGGGTCTTCCTTATATGTAAATATGTTGGATCTTTTTTGTTGTTTATTACATATACAAGGCACTCTAGCAGTTAAGACATTCGTCGGCGTTCCAGTCACTGCCTGACAGAGTGAGAACTAGACTAATGGTTATTGATTCTTAGTCCAATAAAGGCTTAAGATAGACAAGAGAAACCATGGAAAGGTGTGACAAGGAGAGATTAAAACCCAAAACAACAGAAGCTCTAAAAAAACACGATAGAGCTATACGAGGGGTATGTAGCACCCTTTCTAATTTATTTTAATTAATTAAAATTATTTTAATTAAATTTAGTTAATTTTTTCTTAGTCAGATTAAGGTTAAATTAATTTAAGGTCATAATAAATTTAGAAAATTAGTTTTTTATTATTTGAAAATAGTTTTCAAAGTACTTTATTTATTAAGATTTTTTTAAAATTTAGTTTAATTTTTAAAAGTTGAATTATTAAATTAATTAATTATCAAATCAATAACTAAAATCAAACAAACATTATGGTTATCTTTCATAATTAAATTATGATAAATAAAATTGATATAATGGGATTATATTAATTAAGATGAGATCTAAACTTTTAAATATCCCGTTAAAATATTAAGTACATGTTTATAACATGATTGTTGTCTTCCATTATTATATGATTAAATTATAATTCTGTTTATTGTTAGATTTGTTAAGTACACTCAAGGTTGCTTTAACCTTAATATATTTAGTCTTATAACGATGAGTCATACTTAACTAAATTTGTGTTACTATCTTAAGTACCCTTATGATTATATGAATTTAGAGGTAGAGATGGAAATAACATATAAGATATATTTGGTAAAGAGTTATCACATAATAGATCTAGGGGTCATACAAAATATGATTGATAAATCTTAGTTACATAAATTTAATTTACTTAGTTTGTCGAGTATACTCAAGATTAATTAATTTAGAATAGGATCCTAATCCACTAAGAAGTTATGTGATAGTTTTTTAAATTAATAGTAAGGGCTATTAGTTTGTTTAAAATAGTGTGAGCAACCAAATTTTATTAAAGTCCTTAATTATTTAGTTTTAAAACATAAAACTAATACTCGTTTTTTTGTATTTTTTAGTTGTTGAATATGAATACTAATTTATCCCTAAGAAGCATCGTATATGCTAATAAGAGACCCAACTTCTCTAACTAGTTTCGTCATTTGAGAATTGTTTTTAAGTAAAAGAAGAAACTATATGTTTTTGACACTTTAATTCCACTTAAACCTGCTTCAGATGCAATTGATGATGTTTGGGAGAGATATCATCTTCATGTAGATGATGATGAGCAAGCAGCATGTGTGATACTATCTAGTATGTCTCCTGAACTTCAGAGGCAACATGAAAATTAGATGTTAGAACCATGATAGTACACCTTCAAGAGTTGTTTAATGCATATAACAGGGTGGAGATGTTTGAGACTTCTCGAGCACTATATTGGTGTATGATGGCACTTAGATCTTTGTTAAAATCTCACGTACTGAAAATGATTGGCTATATTGAAAAATTAGGCCAATTAAGTTATGTTATGGATTACGAGTTGACTATTAATTTAATACTTTAGTCTCTCGCTCTAAACTTTTTTCAGTTCATTATGAACTTTTACATGAATTTGAAAGATGTGACTTTAAATGAGATGCTAAATATACTCAAAACAACAGAACGATGCCTTAAGAAGGAATACACATTTGTTTTTATTATTAATTCTTCAAAGAAAAAGAGTAAAACTCCTAAAAAGAATAAAATTAAGAAGCAAAAGGTCGAAGCCAAATTAGTAAAGGCTAGCGGAGGTATAACACCCACATACCCCCTGAAAGGATATACGGATGTTACTTAAGACATGACTTAAACATATCAACATAATACAAAGCATTTCTAGCAAAACAACCAATCATTACTTTTCTATACATATTCGACTTTAGACAGAATTTAACCAACATACTGAATTTATCTGAATATATGCTTCAATTACAACACCATCTTGAATTAAAGTTATTACATTACAAATCCTTAAACAATACAGTACATATCTTAAGTTCAAATACACTCTGTATTATAATATTTACAAACTTTTAACAAAATACATCATGTCTCATATTATTACATA
>JAOXYD010000136.1:24004306-24020018 GCA_028565735.1 Pinacopodium congolense | reverse complement strand
AGAAGCACTCCAGTATACAAATTTTCCAAAGCAATAAAAAGCCAAAAAGGAAGTCAAGTAAATTCTTTAGAGGGACCAACACGTCTTTCTTTGGGTTATAAAGATTCATTTGGGTTAAACTGTGAAGTCTGAACTCTTTCTTCCTTTCTTTTTCTTTTTGATTTGCCAAGATCGAAGTTATATCTTCTTTTATTATGTTTGCTACGAAAGAAAGTAAAGGTGGGAAATTTGCAGCCACTCGGTCTATCATTGTCCACAGCTGACTGACTGGACACCATAAAAAGTGTTGTGAAATGGAAAAACTTTAATCCGTGATAAGATGATTGACCGTGAGTTTGAAAGGATTGTTTGTGGGTCTTTTTTTAGGAGTAGGACCGTAGGACTACTGTTTTAAGTTACAAAAACTCCAATTAATTGTTAATTTTAAATTATTATAAAATATTTTAATTACTAATTTTAAATTATTATAAAATATTTTAATTATAATTATACCGACGATCAACCTTTTTAAATTTTTCAATGATCAATTTTTAAAATTTTTTAATTAATTAACTAAAATTTAAATAGTTTTTTACTTAAAATAAAAAATTTAATTATGTTATATCCAGTTGATTCTATCACATCAGTGTTTACAGAAGTATCGTATCAGTAGTCACTCTTACGTATTTTAATTTTTAAAAAATTTTAATTTAATAAATAATTTTTTAAAATTTATTTAATTAAAATTAAAATTAATTTTTTAATAAAAATAATAAGTAATTAATAAATTAATATTTTATTAAAATACTTTACACACCTATTTAAGATGTAGAACCCGCCCTGCAGTAATATCCACGGTTACATGCTATGGTTGGGTGAAGGATGGCATTAAGTAATAAAAAATATATAAACTGGTTGATATATATTGCAAATCCACATAATTTAATGTTCGTGACTATGTTATGGTTTGCGTTTTTCTTTATAAGATTTCAAAATATTTTTCAAAGAAATTTTATGCTTGTCACTGGCCATTACACCATCATTAGTAAGCTTAGATCTAACGCATATCTTCTAGATTTGCCTAATAACGTAGACATCAATCCTAGATTAGCCTTCTAGCATTTCGACAAACAGAGTTGTCAAAGGCACACATTTAGTACATTCTTTGGAACACATTAACGAAGATAACTTTTGTTGCTTTCTTACCAAATGTAAAGATCGTCTATCGTCTTGATTTTGAAGATATTTGGTTAAGGAAGAAGAATTCTGTCATTGGATTCATCCTTTTTAAACTTGTATTTTCATTTCACTCTTCGAAATCAATACTTTTTAGCCTGAGGAGAATGATGGAGGATAGAAATTATTCAATTCAAATGAAATATAAAAGTCTACCAGTAGAAGTCGTATGTGTTATTATTATTAGAATCATATCATCAATGTGCATTAAACTTTTATTTTAATTTAATTAGGATTTATTATGTAGAATTTCTTAATTATATTTAAATTTTTATTGTAGTTCTATAAATAGAATCTTGTATTAATTTATCCTACATATGATCCGCGTATTGCATCAATTTCCCAACAAAATGGTACTTTTCGTTCCAAACCGCTCCACAACATCAAATAATAACAATTTTTATCTAACGTCATCAGACAACGAAGAACTGAAAGTGAAAGATAGGTCTTTACAGGGAATTGTGCACGTCATATCTCAGCAGGATAAATATGAGTTAGCAAGTCCTCCTCAGATTACTGTATTTTTCACTGCAATTTCAACAACCTCTTTCAGGGAAAGTTCTGCTTTCAATATATTCATCCAATAGGCTTTCGAAGTTGAGGCCTAATATATCTTTCGGCCTGCTGAGAAATGTCCAATTCAAAAAAGACGGCCTAATTTATTCACAGTTTTCACGGGCCAACTTTAAGAAATAACTATAGGAATTGAAATCTTCCACAAATTCATCGTAGCAATGGTTAGAACGGTGACTTTTTGATCTGCAAGAGGCTTTCCCAACCAGTCAGATTCATTTAACAATGGATAAATTATAAAACGCACTCTTTCCTGTATGAGGAAATCAAAAAGCTGCCTGTCTAACTGGTTTATCGATAGCTGTTCAGCACAATAGTCTCTCTCTATCAGAAGAATTAGCTCGTTGTGCTTAAAATGTCACCTCTTCAGATCCTAATGGGTTCATTCACCAATTAAAGAGAAAAGAATGGAGATTGATCATTGACAATATGCTCACAGCTGTCCAGCCATGAGAAGCTGAAAATAAAAGGACTACAGGAAGAGATTTTTCTTATATAACAATGGGGGGAAAAGGTTTACCTGCAAGAAAGAAGCGAACAGGAAATTGTCCTCCGAGGGGGGGGATTCTGTCCTCATCTTTCTACCAAACGAGGGGCTTTGTTGTCCTTAAAAAAAAATCATTACCAGAAAGAGCCAACCACTCACTATCCTAAATCAGAAGCAGCCATTGTTTAGTAAATTGAAGATGCAGGTAGGTTACCGATAGAATTTGAGAAGAATCCCAACTCGAAACCTCGTCAGGTCAAACCGTGTACACGGTATTGTGTTGTGTGTATTTTTATACAGTAGAGACAAGGGTGCCAAGACGAGAGAGGGCATATTCCCAATCAGTTATAGACACGTGTAAGGCAGCTTTATTTATGTATCACGTGCCCTTCATGCCTCCCCAACTCTTTCTTCGAAAGTCATACAAATAATATTAAGACAAAAAATATATTTTACTTTTTCTAAAATAAAAATAAGACCCTGTTTGTTAGTTAGAGAGAGAGAGGGGGAAAGAAGCAAAAAGAGAGAGAGAGAGAGAGAGAAGCCAAGAAATATGGGTAAGATAGTGGAGAGGAGGAAGAAGAAGAAGAAAGGGCGGCCTTCTCTTTTGGATCTTCAAAAACGCACCCTTAAAGAACAGCAACAACAACAAAAACATACCCAACACCTTAAACAGAAAAATCGAAACTTTCCCAATTCCGGGCCTCATATTTACAACTCTGCCACTCCCACCCCTCTCCGTCGATCCACCCGCCGGAACCCCACTACTTCCTCACCGGATTCTCTAGACCATCACAACGACGACGATGATGACGCCGAATTGAGAGGACAGCGCCGAGAGAAGAAGCTCAAGCTTGTTCTCAAATTGCCCTCTTCCCAAAAATCGGATCCCAATTCTTCTTCTTTCAACTCAAATGGGTCGAATTCCAGTGACGAAGATGACAAGAGCGCGGCTTCCAATCATAAAAAGAGGAAAATCAATGCGATCGGTGACGGATCTGGGTTCCCTGCCACTGACAAGGTAGTGCGGTTTATGGAGTTTTCTTTAGGATTGAGTGAAAAGTTCAAGATTTTTTTGTCGGGGGGTTTGATAGTGTTTTTGTAAATGGAAAAAGCGCGAAACTTTTTGGTTTAAACGTGCCTTTCCTTGAATTTCGGGCCTCTGGACTGGAATTTCTACCATTTCAGTGAAGCCGTTGACTCGGTCCAGTCTTTTCTTCTTCAAAAAAATTCCATTTTGGAAATTGGGATTTTAATGGTCTCTCTAATAATAACTTATTGGACCAAAAAAAGAAAATAACAAAGAGTGAAGAGTTACTTTTTCTAAATTTAAATATATATATTTTTTGTTTGTCAATTGTTGGAGTTGGGAATTTAATCGGTCTCCTATCTGGTGAAATAATAATGATTCTAGGCTGTCATATCTATCTCATAAAAAGTGTAAATTTGTCTTTTCTTCAGTTATTATCTCAGTTTCCCTTTTCTTTTTTCTTTGCTGTTGTTGCAAGTGTGTTCTCCTTTTTTTGACGCTTTGAGCTCCATGCCACTTTGGCTGTTCACGACTTGGCTTCTGATAGTTCTCGCCCATTACGGATAAAAGCAATCGTTGTTCTTCTTTCTACTTAATCTCTTCTCTGTTCTTTTTTGTTTGTACATTTTCAGGGAGAAAGGTCTGTCTCTGCCACAAACCCCACAAACGATGTCCAAGGTGTGTAGTTAGCCAACGAATTCAATCACTTATTTGCTTAAAAATGCCAAATTAAAGAACTTTTTACCTGATAGGTGTTTACCTTATTTGCAGATTCGGGACCCTCAACACCTTTGCCTGATAAAAATCTATTGCTATTTATCCTCGATAGGCTTCAAAAGTGTGTTTTCCAAACTTCTCTGGCTTTGTATTTGAATTGTTTGACGTTATTCTCTTTCTCTTTGGGGTGGGTTACAATTTGTTTTCCTTGAATGAATTTAATCGCAGGAAGGACACATATGGAGTATTCTCTGAACCAGTGGACCCGGAAGAGGTTAGCTGCCAATCATGTACCGTGATACTATTAATAATTTCCTAGCCATTTATTTGCGTTCTTTTAACTTAATTTTCTGTTGATGTCATCTTAAATATGCAGCTTCCTGACTATCACGAGGTTATTGAAAATCCCATGGATTTTGGGACCGTAAGGAAGAAACTCTCTGGTGGGGTCTATGCCAACCTGGAACAGTTTGAGGTTGGTTTTTTGTGCTTGTGTTTCTTTGGTTAACCTTTCTCTATTTTCTTTTCTTAATATTAATTGTTGCGGTTGATGCTCATTTAGCCAGGGACTCATGCTTTACTTGATATGTTCTAGTTAATCAGATTCAGCTTCAGTTTTAGTAAAACAAGTTGTATCCTGACTCTTCTTAATTTGATATAATGAAAACCAGTACCTAGCTGTCCAAGTAATCTGGAACAGAATAGCATTAGGAGTGCAATTTTCGCTTATATGAAAAAGAATGCAAACTATATTGGTCAGTTTCTCTTAATGTGTTACTGGGACAACTCTTCATTTGATTGCTCAAATAATTGTAGATTCACATCTTGAAGTTACAGATTCTCTTTTTGTCTAATAATAATTCCGCTGTCTGCATTAGACTGCGCCTCTTCTGGGAAGCATCCTGGTTTTCAACCACCCTAGGAGCTGTGGGGTGATTGCATCCTATAAATTAGCAATGTGTCATAAATTTTCATGATGGCTGATAGGGCTTCTTTTGATCAAAGCTGTGCCCTTAAATGCACTTAGTGAATTGGCATAATAAGGCTCCACTGAGGGAGATAAACATTACTTTTAGATGCATGCGATGTAGTAATGTGTAATCTTGCTTTTAGGATTCAATGTTTTATGCACAGACATTGCTTTTCAGTTATCATATCCCAGGCCACCATCAGATAAAATTGTATCTTGAGAAGTATCAGTTGTCATAACCATATTAATTCATTCACAAATTCCAGTGCCTGAATGCATTCAGCTTAGAAGTTTTGATGTTGTAGGGTTTGATTATTTCATAGAAACAAATCTAACTCCTAAAAAAGTTTAATTTTGATGTCATATGTAGCTGTCCTTTTGTGATGTTCTGCTTTTTACTATTAATGCCTGTAGAAAGTATTGCATGACACATTTGGAAGCTGGATTAACACATGTACTATTCTGATCTTCTTCTGATAATCGTATGTTTGAGAATTTGTTCAATTTTGTTTGAAGCACACTGAAGGTTCATCTCTCTTGTCATGCAGAAAGATGTTTTCTTAATATGCTCGAATGCAATGCAGTATAATGCCCCAGATACCATTTATTTTCGCCAGGTATTTTTGGCTCTTTAACTTTGAAACTACCATTGCCCTGTTTACAAGATATTATCCTCTGAAACTTGGTTGAATCTTCTCAGGCTCGATCCATACAGGAGCTAGCAACAAAGAACTTTGAAAACTTGAGGCAGGACAGTGATGATAATGAAGCAGAACCTAAAGTAGTGAGGAGAGGTAGACCTCCAACAAAGAATTTGAAAAAACCACTGGGTAGGCCTCCACTGGAGCGGGCGGGTTCAGAGTTCTCCTCAGATGCAACTCTTGCTACTGGAGGAGACAGTGGCATCTGTTCCATTAATGATCTGAGAAAAGGGCCTCAACTTTCAGATAAGTCTGGCTTAGCAGATTCATTGGTACGATTTCCCAGTTCTCGCAATGATGACAAGTCTGAGAGGCATGATGAAGCTACAGGTTTGAAATTTTGATTTCTAGTTTGCTTGCTTCCTGATTAAAACAATTGGACTTTGTAAACATTTCAGTGCAGTGAGCTCGAGCTTGAGGCATTGCTGTTTTTTTATTTTTTTTATTAGGTTCCACATTTAAGGGTAGTTCATTGAAGCTTGGGAAGAAACAATTTCCACTTGATGATAACAGACGTAACACCTATAAGAATCCATTAGCTGGTGGACGAGAGCCATCTGTCTTGAGTACTTTCGATGCAGAGAGGAAGCAGCTAATGGCTGTACGTATCACATTAATGGGAATTCTTCTATGCCAATTCTTTTGATAGGAAATAGAGCCCACCCAGTGCCATGCAGGGTTCATTTTCTCAATCTAGGCATGTAATAGGCACTGGACATTATTTTATGTCATATGGGAACTGAAAAAGAGTACAAACGAAATAGTCTTTATATTATTAGCTAAGCTATAAACTTTACTTTTATATCTCACTATCGAAAAATCCACAACTCTCCTTGCATTTATGGGCTATCACATCTAGCCGTTTGCTTTGCTTGGGTTGTTGACTTTTTCCATCAACTGAACCAGGTTGGGCTTCTCTCAGAGCATGGTTATGCAAGAAGCTTAGCTCGATTTGCTGCAAACGTTGGAACTGTTGCTTGGAGAATTGCTTCAAAAAGGATAGAGAGGTCTCTGCCCCCTGGTGTTAAATATGGCCCTGGATGGGTTGGAGAGAATGATATACCACCTCAAAGGCCATTCCTTCCTTCTTCAAGCCATCCAGGCCAGCCATCATTCTTACACCCCTTTCCTTGTCTTGAAGATACACTGCAAATGGCAGAGTTGAGAGAAGAGAACATTTCTGGAAAACCCAGAGAAGATAATTTATCTGATAAAACAGTGCCTTCAACACACTCATGCCTGGAAGGACATTTAATCAGTTCTTGTCCGCCATCTGTCTCAACTTCATCCTTGGGTTCCAGTATAGCAGAGCATTCCAAAGAAAGAGAAGCAACTGAAAGAACAACCTTCAATACAGGGTTTAATGCTCCAAACAGCAGTGCCGCTGAGATCAGGTCAAGACCTCCCCTTCAGATTCATCAGAGCCCAGTGATTCACCCTGGCATGAATGGATATAAGGGAACATACCGGCTTGACCTGCCTGCCCAGATGGAAAAACAAGTTGGCTCAGCAGTTACATCTCCTGGATTTAACTATAAGTCTTCACCATTTATTGGCACAGTTTCTGCAACTAATTCTAACTTTGTCCATCCAGCATCAACAGCAAATAGCTCAAATTTAGAAAGCAAAAAGCTTTCAGAAAATTTGGGTGCTGTAGCTTCTGAGAATGTATCTGGGAAATCTGAGAGCGAGACAAATTACACCCCTAAGTCGAGACTTCAATCACGACCATCTTGGCAAGGGTTAACACCTCAGCCAAAACCAGATTCAGGATTGTTATCGCAACAGAAATCGGATACACTGCCACCTGATCTAAATGTGAGATTTCAGTCTCCAGGTTCACCTAATACTAATAGTCGTGTGGATTCAGCACAGCCAGATTTAGCATTGCAGCTCTAAGAATAATTGAGATATTTGTCTCCTTTTTTTGTTTTTAGTCATCTTATATGATTTTAGTTAACAATAGAATGAATGGTGGGGTTTGGCGTTGGTGCTCCTTGGGAGTGAGTTCAAGGTTTGGAGGGAGCCATCCAAGCATCACCTAATTGTATCTGTAAAAGCATAGGGATGTCATTTGTACAGATTTAACGTATCGTAGTTCTTAGGTTGACAAAGCAGCTAAAAAGGGAGATGGAGGGAAGCCACCCAACATTTGTAGCATCAGACAGCAATTGAAATCTGTGATGTTGGAAGAATTTGAATCATTATGCTCAGAAGCTTTATCTGTTATCAAATCTTCTGTTATTATCGTTACTTTAAAAGCAGGAAGTGGCTAGGATTATTGGAAAGGCCTTTTGTGGGCTCCATCTAAAGCATGCAGCTGCTTATGATCTAACCAAGTTTTAGATTTGTTTGGTTTTAACGGATTATCTGGATTTCATAAGTTTCCTGTTCCAATTGTAAGCAATTATGCATGTCCGTGTCAGAGTGATGCTAGTATAAGTTGTTGGATTGGACCAATAACTAAGGAGGATATGGAATTTGATATGGCTCAATGTGATTATGGGTCGGTTAACTACAAAATTTGTTTGCAATTTCTTGTGTACATGTTGTTTACCTTAGTAATCTATGGTAAAAGGATTTAGGGCTCATTCTTTTAAGTAAGTAAACTTTTTAAGAAAAAACAAGAATATATTCTCTTCTATTTTTGTTCACATATTTATACATACACTAGAAAATTCATATGAGAAAATGTCTCCACAATCTAGTAATTAAGGAGATCCTTATTCTACTACACATAATTGATATGTAACAATTCCCTCAATTCTAGCAATAACAGAAACCATTGACCAACTACACTTAAACTAATTTATAAGAAAGAAAGAAAATATAACAACAAATTAAAAAATAAATTAATGAACAAATAAAAAATTGCCAAAAAATATAAATCTACCAAATGTCTATGCACTCGATATTTTATTACTTTGCTTTTTTCTTCTTGCCATGGGGATATCGTTTGTAACACATGATGGATTTTAGGTTTAGTATCATTAGTCTTGACCTCTAATAAGTTCTTGTCCTCAAGCACAAAATAGGGAAAACATTCATAGAGATTGGATGCATTTACCTACAATGCATCGATAAGGGACAATCCTTCCTAATGAATTAGAAGTTGCTCAACTCAATGAAACAGGTGGTGATATAAAAAAGCTCGAGGAAGGGGACTAATCGAACCTTATGGGGTATATGGAAGGATTAACTCTACATCAAGAACAGAGCTATGAAATAATTCTAAAATAAGAGATATGGAATACCAAGTGCATGCGAGAATATTTAGGCAACTTTAACTTATATATGAGAGAGCTGACATATTGGATGACACAAAATGAACCATAATAATATGGTGAAAGTTTGTCGGGAGTCTTAGAGTATAGGGATAATTGATGATATGGTTTCAAATGTAACAACACCAAATCCCTAACAATAAATTGAATGTCACAATGAAGAGTGCCATAGCATGCCTTCATATGTTGTTGTACTTATAAGAGCCACTACTGCAAGTCAGTGACCACTTGGTCATGATTTTTAATGCTAAGTATAGGGCTTTTGGTCAAGTGGCTCCTGATTAATAAGCAAGCAATTTGAGTGGTGGTAGACCATATATTATTTCAAAAGGAGTAGCTTGTAAGAGGAATGATAATCTATATTATGATAGCAATCTACAAAGATAATTAATTAATCCATTCTTTAAATGGATCACTGGTGAAGCCTCGTAAATACATCTCCAAAGTGTGATTTACGACTTCAATTTAGCCATCATAATGAGGGTGATAGGAAGAAGTAAACCACAAATGAGTACCACTGCGACAAAATAATGCCTACCAAAAAGCATTAATGAAAGTTACATCTTAGTAATTAACAATAATTTATGGCAATCCATAAAGTTTGAATACCATATCAAAGAACACACAAGCCACTGTTATAGTGGTGTAAGGATGGGATAGATGCAAGAAGGGTACATATTTAGAGAAGCAATCCACCACTACTAAGATGACAAATTTATTATGCAAAGTTGGGAATCCATTAATAAAATCCATAGAAATGTCAGTCCAAATGTAATTTGGTACTGGCAAAGATTGCATCACTCTGTTTAGTTGTAGGCTTTCAACTTTATGACGTTGGTAAATGGGGTAAGACTTCATAAAGGAATGAACTATTGATTTCATAACCTACTAATAAAATTTTGATGCAATTTGTCTCAACATCTTTTGGTAGCCTTCATGGCCTAATTGATATAATGCAAATAAAATTGAAGGAATAAGGGGAAAATCAAAGGGAAGATGAACCCGATTCGTATAAAATATTAATCCATCCTTAAAGGATCAAGGATCCATAGCTTCTCCCTCTTATATACACTAAACTAAAGTTTGCAAAACTAAATCTGAAGAGACAAATGAATATCATTAATGAGGTGTAACTAATGCCTATAAATAATCACGAAGTAGCCCACATTTGAGTCATGATGCAAGAGAACATCAATAAATACATTTTCCTTCCCAAAGCAGAATTCAATTGTGAAATCATAACCTAAGAATTTATTGACCTAATGTTGCTACAATGATATAGTGATGGCTTAGTCTAGTAAGAATTTGAGGTTGTAATGACTCCTATGGACAATGTATAGGTAGCCCCACATATATGTTTTTCAATTGCTAACTACTTTAACAAGAACAATTAATTCTTTTTCATAAGTTGACAATCGTTTGTGTTAAAGGGCAAAAGGGTGACTGAAGAAGGCTACAATGCATCCTATTTGTTATAATATAGCACCAAGCCCACTGTTTAAAGCATCACATTCCACTCAGATAGGATAGAAAAGTTAGGTTGTGCTAACATTGGGGTGGTCGCCATGGCATGCTTCAGGGTCTCCAAAGCCAATGAGGCATCATCTGTTTAATGGAAAGAATTACAGTGTAGTGTAAAAGTTAATATGGTTGTTATAGTGCCGTAATCTTTAACAAATTTGTGGTAATACTTGTTTAATCACATAATTCCTTGAAATTATAAATATTTGTTAGTTTAGGCCATTGATGGATAGTTTTGATCTTATTATCTTTTATGGCAACCCTTGCCTAAAGATTATGTTCCCAATAAGAGACTTATAGTTGATCAAATAGATATTTGTTTTTGTAAAAAACAGTTAATGTCGACACATAAGAGAAAAAACCACTCAAAGTTGATCTTTGTGATATACTCAAGGTCGACTATAAATCAGGATATCATCAAATAAGATTACTCTAAATGTTTTCAAGTAAAGCCCAAAAACCTTGTTTAACAAGGCTTGGAAAGTAGCTGGTGCATTTATCAATCCAAAAGGCATAACGAAAAACTTAAGGAGCTTATGGTGAGTTTGAAATGTTGTTCTTTGTACATCTTATGTGGGTATAAGGACTTGCTAGTAACTTGATTTAAGTAAAGTTTGGTGAAATTGCAGCCCCATGCAATTCCTATAATAATGCATCAATTATGAGTATGAGAAACTTGATTTTGATTGTCTTTGCCCTTAAGGCTCAGTAGCAAACATAGAACCTCCAATTACCATTAGCTTTCTTAGTTAGCAGAACCAAGGAAGGAACTAAGGATTGACTCGATAGAATTAAGCCCTTTGCTAGCATCTCCTAGCACTAACGCTTGATTACATCTCTTTAGGCGTGGGGATAACGATAGAGGAGGATCAATATGGGACTATTACCTTCCTCTATCACAAACTGGTGGTTGAGTTTGCACTATATAAGTGAGGCTTAAGGGTCCTTAAATATTTCCATAAACTTAAATGAGTATTTGTTGTAACTTAACCTCTATAATAGGTGTGAAAGTTTCCTTAGAGAGTTGGAGTGTTAAAGGAAGTCGTGCATCTATAATGCTTTGTAATTCCATAGATCGTCTAGAGTGTTGGAATTGCATGCACAACTTGTTGAAATCTCATTAGATGGAGGCAAGACGCATGAGCCAATTAATCCCTACTATTACTCTAAACCACCCAAAGTTGGTAAGAACAAATCTAATGGAATAACTTGAGATACACCTAGCGATGAACTCTTAAAGTTTACATCTTTTCTCGATTAGCAAACATAACTTAAAATTCATGCCTAGGCTTAATTAATAAACAAAATTTTTTGGCAAAGTCTATATTGAGAAAGTTATGGGAACTTCTTGAGTCCACTAAGACCTTAAAGGGATATTCATGGATGCATCCCTTGACTTGCATGATATACAACTAGGGTCACTTATCGAAAGACTGGAAGAAGAGGGCCTTATCAACTTCTTGGCTTACGAGGGCATGGATAGAGACTTTCATAAGTGCCCCTTGGTTATAGATGAGGTCAATCTCCTCTACTTCATCATTCATCTTCTCTCTTCAACTAACTTTTTTGTTTTTTGTTTTATGTTTTTTTTTTGCAACGATGGCTAAGTGTGAACTGCTCATCATAATTAAAGTAGAGCCCTTTGGTTATGCATTCCTCCAATTCTATGTTAGACAATATTTAGACAAATGGCTGGTTAGTGGGTGAAAGATTTGGCAATTTCAACAAGGTGGCGAGTGATTGGCATTGGTGCTTATTCAAATGGGCCAAGCATAAAGAGGTGGCTAAATCTGAAGGGTGATGAAGTTCCACTTCCATCAAGATGTAGTTCTAAAGCCTACTAATAAAGAGTTGGACCTCTTGTTATTAGTTGAATGGGCTTGCACAAGATGAGAGTTGTTCAAATTACATCTAATAGTCTTGCAATGTGTTGTTCTATCAAGAATATCCAAATATCAAACTCGATCTTTATATATCTCTCGTGAAATAAAAGAGGATCTTAAGAGAATCAAAGAAAGAATTTGTTGTTCTTTCATAAAAAATTCTTCTAAGCATTCTGAACCTTATCTTTTCAAAAACATAAATTACTTTTGTGTTTACAATTTAATGTGAGCTTATTTATGTGCCTATGCACTCTTCAAATAGGAATACATTTTTTTAAAGATACTGGTTTTCATGCTTGGGTAGATCTTTAAGATCTTTTGATGACCTATGTTGTGTTGAAGGAATATCTATTTGATCCAATTGATTATGTAAAGTATGTTGTAGAAATGGAACTTAGCAAAATATACAGAAAAGACAGTTCTTTTCTATTTATTATGATCAACAGAGTAACCCTCCATTTTTCTTTTTTGTTTGATTTGATGGGTCCTGTTGAGTTCGTACGTTATTATGTATACAATTCAATTCGTCTCATTATCATTATTATTATTACAGGAATGATCCTGAGTTCTCCAAATTTATTACTTTGGATAAGTGGTTCAAAGTATAGATTGTACTCGTGTAGAAAAATTGCCCATGACATGATTGGTTGGTGACATTCTAGTTTGAGGAGCCAAAGTTTGGCATCACCTTCAAGGTAGAAGGAAGCTAACCCAACCTTTTCATTTTCTTATATTTGTTAGTAATGAATGAAATGTTTGCATCTGTTTACTAGCCTAAGGGATTGGAAGTGCTTTCAAACTTATGAAAATTCAATTTAAAGTAGCGAGGAACTAGTGAAGGAGTTTGTGAAACAATTCTTAAATCCTTTTGTGCTCTTATTCCTACCAAATTAGAGGTACTATGATTGATGATGCCAATTTCATGAATTCCAAAGTTAGTTATGGACAATTCCTTAGAAAGCGATTGCAAGAGAGTTATAGTTTATCCCATTCTAAGCAGCCCTGATGATAGTTCAACTGGTAGCACTTTATTAAGGCTTCAAATTGCTATTAAAAAGTAAGATTTTCTCTTATAACATGAGGCTTTAATACCAAACTGATATAGTCCCCATAATTGATCATGTTATAGGTTGGTTAATTATAAAATCTGTTTGTACTTCCTTATGTACCTATTGTTTAGAAGGTTTCTTGCCTTTATAACCTATAGTGAAAAGACTTAGGGCTCTTTAAAGAGAACCTTATGATCTCTTCTTAATTTTTTAACGAAAAACAAGTATGTATTCTCTTTTATTTCTATACATGTATTTATACATACACTAAAAACTTATCAGAGAAAATGTCTCCATAATCTTAATAGCTAGGGAGATTCTTATCCCATTATACATAACCAACATGTAATAACTTTCCCAATTCTAGCAATAACATGGGCCATTGACTCATTACAATTAAACTAATGTGTAATAAAGAAAGAAAACACAATAATAGATTAGAAAGAAAATTAACAAACAAATAAGAAACTACTAACAAATAAAAATTTGCTAAATGTATATACACTCTTGTCACTTTATGACCTTGTATTTTTCTTCTTGTCGTGGGTAAACCATTTATAAACATGGTAGATTTCATGATCGGTTTAATAATTGCATATATAAATAAATATTATTAAAGTTTTAGCTAGTTTAAATAATAGGAAAAAAAAAGAAAGTCCTGCTTCATAATTTTGTGAAGGTATAGACTAATAATAAGATTTACATGTTTTTTTTTAGAATACCGAGATTTGAACCGTAGTAAAGGAGAATGTTTTAAACATTCTCTCCCAATGAACTACACGCCCATTGGTAATACGATTGACATGTTGTTGGGGCTGAGGAGGAAAACACTTTCTCACTAGTATCATGAGAGAGAGAGAGAGAGAGAGAGAGAGAGATGTGCCATTTTCTTACATCATCATATGAATTCAACCATTATTATCTCTTTGTATACATAAATGCCACCACATTATACAATAATACGCATCTATATACATGATACAACATGATGTAACAAGATTTTGCAAAAAAATCGTCTAAAACATGTCACGTTTCAATTTAAAGGTTTTGAGGATTTTGTTCTCTTATTTCCTTTTCTTCATTTTAGCAAAACAAAAAAAATTATTAACCTATTCCTTTCAATAGATTCAATTTGTATTTAGATTATCTTTACGTTGGATAACTTATTTGATTTATTATTTATAATAATTTTAATAAATAGTCATACATTATTTATAAATACTATGATAAAAATTATATTTTAGTATTTCTATAAAAAGCATAAATTTGATTATTTCATTTAAAATATTTGAAAATGTCAAAATATATGAATAAACTATGCATGATTTTTTATGTAAAATTTTTAATCACAAAAATAAAAGTTCATAAATCTATAAAAACTTATTTCATATTCTTGATGAATGGAACATCCTTTTTGTTAAAGTGGAAATAGTACTTAGTCCAAGGCAATGATGAATAAAACATTATTATCAAGATCATTAGAAGAAAATAGTGCATTATTAACAATTCAGAATTTTTTTTACTTCACAAAAATAATAATTATTAGAAGTGTAATAAGAAGAAAAAGTATTTTATTTCTTACACTGAATATGTACATAGTAGGGATAGTAAGGATTTATATACAAGAGGCACGAGCCTAATTAGGGACATAATCCTTGTAATCATGCTATACATAATGAGGATTGATATCTTGCAATCTCTAGAATCATGTAATATAATCATGATTCCTATAGTTAACTCTATAATCTATAATACTCCTCCTCAAGTTGTAACACAGTTATTAATCATACCTGTCTATTGAGGGCTGTGATCTATGCTTGCAAAGCTGTTGCCGAGTCAACTAGTATAATCCCTTTTTGCTCTTTTGGCCCTTATCTACTTCTCTCATTGGACCACATACAATTGTTGCTCGCCAACTCCTCCAAAAGATCATGAGCTGCCTCAATAGTCTTCTACATTAAAGAACCTCTAGCAATTGCATCTATGGTTCCTCTTGTATTATGATTTACACCATTATATAATGTTTGTAAAAGGAACTCTCTTGGAAGGTTGTGGTGTGGGCAACTTCTTTGTAACTCTTTGAACCTCTCCCAAGCTTCATATAATGACTCCCCATCGCCTTGTTGAAAATTTGTAATCTCCTTGATAATCTTCGTGGTTTTTGTCAAGGGAAAGTACTTGGCAAGGAAGGCTTGGGCCACTTGTTCCCATGTAGTAATCTGTCCTGAATTGAGCGAGTTGTACCATGCCTTCGCCCTATCCTTCAAAGTGAAAGAAAATAA
>JAOXYD010000136.1:23989570-24004206 GCA_028565735.1 Pinacopodium congolense | reverse complement strand
AACTTTCTTATTTTTCTTATCAAATTTTGACTTTTCTGCGCTTATTTCTTGAACAGTTTCAAAGTCAAATGGCGCCTACGAGGAAGAGATTGGCCTATGATCCAGCCAATTTATTACAAACATAATTGACCTGAGAACCATTTAGAACATTTGTAAAAATATCTCCAAGTTGTTTTCCAGTTTTGATGTATCCTATAGAAATTAAGTTTTACTATATCTTCTCACGAACAAAGTGACAATAAATCTCAATATATTTAGTTCGTTTATAAAATGTAGGATTAGATGCAATATATAGAGCAGCTTAATTATAACATCATAGTTTTGCAAGTCGTAAAACTTTAATACTAATTTCAGATAGTAGTTGGTATATCCACATTATCTCGCTCACAGATTGTGTCATGGCTCGATATTCAGATTCTACACTTGATTTAGATACAACATTTTTTCTTCTTACTTTTTTATGAGACCAAATTTGCCCCAAAAAAGACACAGTAGCTAATTGTAGATTTTCTATCAATCTTAGAACTTGCCTAATCAGCATCTGAGAAGCATTTAATATGAGTATGTCCATGATTTTTATATATCACTCCTAGTTTATGAGCTCCTATTAAGTAACATAAGATTTGATCTAAGGTAGCTCAATGATGATTGATTGGTAAAGACATGAATTGACTAATAACATTGATAGAATATGTAATATCAAGATGAGTTACTGCTAAATAATTCAATTTCCTAACCAGCCTTCTGTATTTTAGCTTTTTTTAGTCTTCAAATAAGTCTCTATCTTTAGAAAGTTGTAAATTAGGAATCATTGGGGTGCTACATGGTTTGCTCCTACGTTTATCAGTTTCAGTTAGTAAATCAAGTATATATTTTCTCTGGGGTAAGATGATACCTTTCTTGCTTCTCATGACTTTTATTTCCGTAAAGTATTTTAAAATACTGAGATCCTTAGTTTGAAACTGACCGTGAAGAAATGACTTTAATGATGAAATACCCAAAGAGTCACTTCCAATAATGACAATATCATCCACATATATATCAAGACGAATAATGATAGAAGAATATTGCTTATATAAAATAGAGTGATATGATTTACTCTTGTTCCTTTCAAATGTTTCTATTGCCTAACTAAACTTTCTAAACCAAGTACGAGAACTTTGCTTTAAGTCATATAAGGAATTCTGAAGATGACAGATTTTTCCATACTCCCCTTAGGTAATAAAAATAGGTGGTTACGCCATGTATACTTCCTCCTAAACATTGCCATGAAAGAAAGAATTTTTTTATGTCTAATTAATATAATTACCAATTATAAGTAGTTACTAAAGAAATGAATAGACGAATGGATGATAATTTAGTAATAGGGAAGAAGGTATCAAAATAATTTACACCATAAGTTTGAACAAATCCTTTTGCCACAAGTCATACTTTAAGTCGATCCACAGATCTATCAGAGTGAACCTTGATTGCAAACACCCATTTGCATCTAATAGCATTCTTGCTAATAGGTAAATCTACTAAGTCCTACATACCTTTAGCATCTGGAACATTCATCTCCTCTATCATATCATTACGCTAATTAAGATGAGCCAAAACTTTTTGACCATTTTTCAAGAGAATGACATAATCAAGTGAGACAATATAAGAACAAGAAAAGGAATATAAATGGCCATAAGAAATAAAGGAAGAAATAGGGTAAGTGCATTTACGATTACCTTTACGAAGGGCATTCACCACTATTGTGTATCTCATTATACATCTTCCCACTTCCACCCTTCACAATAGCTCTCCCTTTTAGCTACCATATCAAAACTGCCTAAATTATCCTTTCTTAAAAAGTTTCACTTGTTAGCCTCATTTACGGCCATGTACTAAACATACACTTCAACCCTGTTCTGAATTATGAATCTTCTTAGGCTACAGACCTAATCATTATAGGTATCTTTGCTACTCTCTTACTAATGACCAAATCTACACTTCCTAGAATGTTTGTCTTGATGAATCCTACTTTCTCTGTTCCACCCACCATTCTTATCATCAACCTTTTTCTTCTTCCACTCCTCTGCCAGTTCCTTTCCACGTACTTGACCCACCCATTTCAATTCCCCAGTTTCCAATTCTCCATCCTAGCCTGAATGTCCCTTTTAGCCCATATATTAGCTCAACCGTTCCTCCTTGCACCTCTCTAAGCCCATCACCCAACGACACCTAAAGCCCAAGTGTTCCTCCCAACTCCGTTACTTGCCTAACAATTCCTACTCTTTCCTCTCCTAGTCCATCCCATATTCAACCTATAACCCATATGACTTACATCTTAATTGAACTCCTTCCTTATTTGATACCCATTTTTCTACATAACCCATATATGTTTCATCTTCTTCCTTAACTTCTCACAGTCCACCTCTATTGACAAATACTTTCTTCCATCCTAATATCACTATTTCTAGACATAATATCCATACTCTTAAACAATACACTGATGGTACTGTCAAAATGGTCACCTCCTTAAGCTTACCCCCATGATCTAATATCCTCTCCTATCATTCCTACTTTTTCTGCAAATTGATTTACACCATCCTTAATGGTGTGAAACTCTTCACCATGAAATGCATGGTCTACTTGGTAATTAGATATGGGATCTTGATCCCTCCTTACCATCTCAGAATTTGATTGGTTGCAAATAGATATTTCGTCTGAAATGCAATCTTGATGGAATTATTGACCATCACAAAGCTTGATTGGTTGCCAAGGGCTTTCATTAACAACATGGTCTTGATTACACTAATACTTTTTCTCCTGTAGTTAAACCTATTATAGTACACCTCATTCTATCCCATGCTATCTCTTGTAATTAAGTTCTTAAATAGATTGACATACAGAACTCCTTTCTTCACGATTTTCTCATTGATGAGGTTTATATGGCTTAACCTTTTGGATTTGTTCATCCCTAATTTCCTACACATGTTTTTCAATTGAAAAAAGCTATCTATGACCTCAAACAGGCTTAATGAGCCTGGTATGCTCATCTTTCTACTAAGCTTCTTGAGTTAGGATTCTCTCTTTCTAAAGCTGATACTTCACAATTCTTTTATCATTATAATGGCTAAACATTTTACATTTTAATTTATTTGGCTGACATATTTTTCATTAGTTCCAGTCCCTCTGCTATGACTACTCTCATCTTTATGCTCAGCACTTCATTCCTTGTTAAGGATCTTAGATCTCTCTCCTATTTTATAGGCATCCAAGTTCATCCATCTTCCTCTGGTTTACTTCTTTCTCAATGAAGGTATATTCTTAATTTACTCACTCATATGAATACGTTACATGCTAAGCCTGTTCATATACCTATGGCTCCTTCTGCATTTATGAGTGATACTTTTGGCCATGATTTTGTTAATCCTACTCTGTATCGAAGTGTTGTTGGCAGCCTTTAATACCTCTCCTTCACTTAGCCATACATCTCTTTTGCTGTCAATCATATATGCCAATATATGCATTCCTCTGAGGATATTCACTAGTAAGCTATGAAACGTATCCTACACTATCTAAAATAGACCATTAACTTTGGCCTTCATCTTTGTAAAACCACTTATACCACTCTTCTTGCATTTTCTAATGTTGATTAGGTAGGGTGCCCAAATGATCACAAGTTTATGGAAGGATTCTGAATTTTCTTTGGTCCTAACCTAATTTCCTGAAGCTTCAAGAAGCAAGCTACCATTGCCAGATCAAGAATTAAGGCAGAATACAAATTGCTTGCCCTATCAGCTTCTAAAGTTATTTGGCTTCAACACCTTCTTTAAAAACTAAGCATTTGTGTCATCTCTCCCCCCTCGTTGTGTTGTGATAATATTACAGTTACTTACCTTACAGCCAATGTGATTCTTTACTCTCACACTAAACATATGAAACTGGATTATCACTTTGTTCATGACAGAGTCAATACTAAGCTCTTATCTATCTCCACTGTCTCTAGCAAAGAACAACTTGCTGACATCCTTACTAAACCCTTGACCACCCCAAGTTTTTAACTCTTACGATTGAGCCTTACTGTTAATTCTTTCCAGTTCAACTTGTGGGTGAATGTTAAGGCGCAAGTCAATAATAGCTAGCGTGCACTGCACCTGCTTATTTTCTCTACCCATTATATTATTTTTGTTGTTGATCAACGAGTAAGATTATTCTGGTTGTTTTACTTTTTTGAATAAATATAAACAATATATTTGTAAAACAATTAATAGTAACAATAAAATCACTTTACTCTTCATAAATTACTTCTCTTCCACTGTTTCTATTGTTTATTATGTTTTAATGTTATATTATGTTTTCTAATGGAGTTCACAATGCGTAGTTATTGAGCCCCTTTCATAGGAAATGTGTCTTAAGATTGCTTTAGGAGCAGTAAAAGGACTTGTGCTCCTACATACGTCTGACAAGTAAGTCATCTAACACAATGTTAAAGCCTCAAATATATTGTTTGATGCAATGAGTTTTTATGTGAATTACTTGTTTCTGCTTTGATTCAGAAGCTTACCTACTCTCCCATTTCATTGTTTATGCTTTATTTTGTTTCATTTCTTCCTTTTCTTTCATCATTTGAATATGATCCATCTCTATTACCTATGATTATGATTTTCTATTGTAATCTTACATAGCTAAAAAAATAAAAAAAATCAAAATTTGGTTTGGCCAAACTAAGGCCTTCAACTAGTAGGTCACATGTAACAACATAAGTAATGGGCAACTCTAGTTATGTAGCCCCTGAATATGTTGTAACAGGTAAGCAGTTTGCACCTAGATCATAAATAGTTCATGCAACATTGAGCCATAAGCAGCCTCAAATTTTTCTTATGAAGTTGAAATAGGGAACTTGTATATTAAAAAGTGATGTATAGGGTTTCGGGGTTATTCTTGTTGATATTTTGACTGCATTGCGAGCAATTGATGAAACTCATCCAACAGGAAGACACAACTTGTTGGACTGGATCAAGCCGTATTTATTTGACAGAGGAAAATTGAAGAACATTATGGACTCTGGATCCTTCTAAAGAAGTATTTAGAATAACACAACTTGCTTTAGCCTATCTTAAACCCAAACACCATTGAAAGTAGTAGTTGAAACTTGTTGAGAATAATTCAAAATTTAGTTATCCTTGATTAAATCTTTAGTTAGATAGTAGCTAATAATTTTTAGATTTTCTAAATATTCTGTTTAGATTTAGATTGATTAATATCATATATTTTTGAGCTAATTTGTTTAAATTTATTAGTTTTTTAAAACCTATTTAAAAACATGTCAAATTGCTTTATCAATGGAAAAAATTATTTCTTCATATAGTCTCTTTAAGTTTTCGTTCTTCTTTTTTTTATTATCGTATTAAATATATGAATCCTATACTATTTTAATTTCTATGAATTATACGCCACCTCAAATTCCCAACATTGTATCAAAGTTTTTAAGGATCGTAAAGGATTTGCGAGTAAGTTTGATCTATTAAGATAAAAGATTACAAGCATAAAAGAACTATGAAAAAAGGAGGAATACAGTAGACAGTTGAAAGAAGTTATTACAAGAAGACTGATCATGAAAATAAAGATTTTATCAAGTAAATATAATAAACGCAATTAAAAAAGAAATTTATTATTGAAGGTTGGTGAGAAAGTGTATCAACAATAATTGAAGATAGTGAAAAAACGTATAAATAAGATGATGAGAAAGTGCATTATAAAATTGAAGATTGGTGAAAAAGTGTATCAATAAAATGATGAGAAATTGCATCATACATTGAAGAAAAAAGTGCTTCACAAATATGAAAATGTGAATAGAAGTGCTTTATAAACTTTGAAATTTTTGTACAATTTTAAATTAAGGGAAAGTATTGAGAATAGTTTAAAATTATAATTATGTTTGACTAAATCTTTAGTTAAATAGTAATTAATAATTTGATAAAATTTTTAAATATTTTGTTTGAATTTAAATTGATTAGTATCATATATTTTTTATTTAATTTATTTAAATTTATTAATTTTTTAAAATTTATTTAAAAACACGTGAATTCACTTTATCAATAAAAAATTATTTTCTTTCTATAATTTGATCAAAATTATTCTCCTCTCTTCTTTCGTTACTTTAATAAATATACGAATGTTGTACCATCTCAATTTCTATAAATTCTATACCACTTCAAATTCCCATAAAAAATTTGAAAATCATAGGAGCCGGCAATGAAAGGCCACTAGAGCCCAGAGCTCGTGCATGTCGTGCAACTCAGGGAAGTGGCCAACAACCTCTGCGACTCCATTCAAGACACGATGAAAATCGCGTCCATCAACAACCTCTAAGTTTAAGATAACCTGAAACATGCAACGTCGTTCAGGTTAGCCAATATGTCTACGTAAATGTATAGGAATAGGACCATTTATGAGTAAGTTGTTTTTGTTGCTGTTGTAATTGTGCAGTGTATACTACTATGGAAAGGGAACTGATTTGTTATTCCACAGAAGAAACCTTCTCAATCCCATCGTTTGTTCAAGATCTTAAAAAGTTGGAAATGTCATTCTGATGAGTGAACGGATTACATTTGGAAGTTAATTTTTTTTCTTTGATTCGACGCTATTCGCGTTGAACACTATCCTATAAATCTTTCTAAGGTCTCCTCGCAAGCGCCTTTAAATCTTCATTTCTCGTATTTATGTTCAGGCAATGCGCTTTTTAACTATATTATCAAACCCAAAGCTTTATAATTGGATTTTGAGAATAGAAGAGTCAACAGCGAATGCAAAATGGCAAGAGGTGATTTCTTGCTATGGTGAAGCAAAAAAGGTGGGAGCTGACTCAGTGGAGTACTCTTTCTTGTTACCCCTGGTTCTCAAAGCCTATTCAAACTTGTCTTGTGGGCATGGAAAATCCTTCCATGCTTGCTTGGTCAAACAAGGATACGAATCGTATACCTCCATTGGAAATTCAATCCTGGACTTCTACTGTAAATATGGGGACCTGAATGCTGCCGTGACTGCTTTTCGTTGCATGACGAATGCAGATTCTATTTCTTGGAATATTTTGATTCATGGGCACCTGGCTTGCGGTTCCGTTGAAGAAGGGTTGGACTGGTTTACTTGTGCCAGGAGTTCCGGGTTTGAACCCAACATTTCTACTTTGGTCCTCATAATTCAAGCATGCCATTTTCTCCAGTTAAAACAACAAGTGTCGAAACTGCACTCTTACCTGATTCGTAGTGGCTTCTACGCCATTTCTTCAGTCCAAAATTCATTGTTGGGAGCATATGTATATACTGAAATGGAGTTTGCTAAACAACTGTTTGAAGAAATGCGTGTGAAAGATGTTATTGCTTGGAGTGTTGTAATAAACGGTTATGTGCTGAGGGGGGAAAGTCGGGTTGGGTTGCGGTTGTTCAGAGAGATGGTCATGGTACCAAGTATCAAGCCAGATGGAGTGACCATTGTTAGTGTCCTAAAAGGCTGTGCTAATTTAACGGAGATCAGCATGGGAAGATTGGTGCATGGGTTGGTGATATGCACAGGTTTAGTTGGTGATTTATTTGTTCAAAACTCTTTGATTGACATGTATTCCCACTGCAACGATGCCAATTCTGCATTTAAGGTCTTTGGTGAGATTTCTCAAAGGAATAGTGTCTCTTGGAATTCAATGTTATCTGGTTTTGTCTTTAACCAGAACTATTTTGAAGCCCTGTCATTGATTTCTTTAATGGAGGAGGAAGGACAGAGAGCTGATGAAGCTACTTTGATGAGTGTATTACAGATATGCAAGTATTTTGAGTTACCATCTCAGTGCAAATCGGTCCACTGTACAGTACTCCGCCGAGGGTTTGATTCAAATGCAATGCTACTCAATTCTATAATCGATGCATATGCGAAGTCTGATCTTATTGAACTTGCATGGGAAGTCTTTACTAGAACGAGGCGAAAAGATGTGGTCTTATGGAGTACAATGATTGCTGGGTTTAGCCGTTGTGGCAGGCCCGATGAAGCTACTGCTGTGTTCCGGGAGATGAGCAATGCGAGAGAGAAGGCAAATTCAGTAACCATTGTCAATCTTCTTGAAGCTTGTTCTATTTCAGCTGACCTGAAGAGGTCACAGTGGGCGCATGGAGTGGCTATCCGCAGAGGTATGGCCGTAGAGGTGGAAACTGGAACGGCCGTGGTTGACATGTACGCAAAATGCGGGAACATAAAGGCCTCGAGAAAGTGGTTCGACCAAATTCCCCATAAAAATGTTGTTACATGGAGTGCCATGATAGCTGCCTATGGCATGAATGGTCTTCCCCGTGAAGCCTTGGCCTTGCTAGCTGAAATGAAGCTGCAGGGGATCAAGCCCAATGCTGTTACTGCGCTGTCAGTGATTAGTGCATGTAGTCACGGAGGATTAGTTGAAGAAGGGCTCTCCTTTTTCATCTCAATGGTTCAAGATTACGGGATTGAGCCTGGAATCGAGCACTACTCATGTGTGGTGGACTTGTTAAGTCGGGCTGGAGAGCTTAACAACGCAATGGAAGTGATTAAGATGATGGATGGAAATCGTCAGGAGAGTGCTAGTGCTTGGAGTTCAGTTTTGAGTGCATGTAGAAGCCAGGGGAAGTCCAAGCCTGGTGAAGAAGCCATGTCTCGGGCAGTGGAGTTGGAGCCTTTGACTTCGGCCAATTATCTGCTAGCGTCAGGCTTGTATGCTGGAGAAGGGAAATGGATAGATGCAGGGAGGATGAGAATGGTAGCAAAGGAGAGAGGGGTGAATATCGTTGGTGGTTACAGCTTGGTGCACATTGGGAACAAGGCACACAGGTTTGGTGCTGGAGACGTGAATCATCCAGAAGCCGGTGGGATAAGCTGTGTGATTAAGTGGCTGCATCATTGGATGAAGATCGAGTCGGGGAGAAAAGTGGGCGGGTTGAATACTGAAAGTGTGAACGGGTAACTTGAGCTAACCGATAGGCAGTACTTGGAGATCAAAGACGGCCGTGTTGGACTTTGGGCCTCCCCTTAGTTTTCACAGAATAATGCATTATTCAGATGAGAATGCGGATATCTTTATAATATATTTGAAAAGAATTAACTTTGACTCAGTTAATAGCTCCTGTAATTGATGAGATCAAATAATCAATGAACTTAAAATAACAATCACTAGAAATGGTTAATCTTACAAACTGGAAGGAAAGAAAAGAGTTATTAATAGAGCAAATGGTAATTAAAAACAAAAGCAACAATGAGTTAGTAACAATGAAAAAAGAACAGGAGAAATTTAGTGCGGGTGGACGAGGAAGACGTGTCTGTTTCTGGTGAGTTGTCTATGCCACTTATGCTCAAGAGTAATAAACGCTAAGATATAATCTTTTTGAAAAAAAAAGTATATTTGTATAGTATTGCCATGTTGTTGACTATATGTTTGCTTCCTTGGTGTCAAGTCGGTTATGTTCCACTCTACTTCTAGCCAAGGAGGGCAGCCTGCTTTACTTTCTTTACCTGTACCACCAACTCTAACGCTCTCTCCCTCTTCTTCTTCTTAATTACGACAGAAGATTACTGAAACAAAACCCCATGGCTATGCCGTCTTCTCTTCAATGCCTTTCTCTGTTACAGGTGATCGCTTCGTCTCTACTTAAGTTATCCTATTTCTGTTGAAATTCGTCAAGCCAGATTTTTTTCTTCTTTATCTTCAATCAACGCTGGGTAATCCTGTTTTCTGCAGGCCATCCTCTTCTTCGCATTCTTACTTTGTGCAAAGCAGTTAACTTCTACCTTTGCTTTGGTTTCTGACCTCTCAATCGGGTAAAGAAACCCCCTTTTCATTTCAACTACTCTAATTTGTTATGGTCATTCAAAACATAATCGTTGCTTTGTTCTGGTCGTTTGGATCAGGAAAACGCATTCTGATGAATATTGTGCAATGTACGACATCTGTGGAGAGCGCAGTGATGGCAAGGTTCTTAATTGCCCTTATCCTACTCCTTCTGTCAAGGTGTACTACTCACCCATATTCACTTCAGTTACTGTTCAAATTTCTTGTATCAATCTTCATTCACTAATTTCATTCTACCATGGTGCACTCCGTAGCCGGACCAGCTTTTCTCTGCCAAAATTCAAAGTCTGTGCCCCACGATAACTGGAAACGTTTGTTGCACAGAGGCTCAGTTTGACACATTGCGAGCACAGGTCCAACAAGTGAGTCTCTCTCTCTCTCTTTCTCTCTTTCAATCTATATATGTATGTATGTATCTCCGAGTGTGTGTGATTTGTCTCTTCACACGTGAGTATAACCTTTACAAACTCTATTGTAGGCAATACCTTTTCTTGTTGGTTGTCCAGCATGCTTAAGGAATTTCCTTAATCTCTTCTGTGAGCTATCTTGCTCTCCAAATCAAAGCCTCTTCATCAATGTAACTTCCACTTCTGAGGTCAGGCCTTTTCATCATAATTTATTTACCTATTTGTTTTGTATGTTTACTATCTACTAACATTTTAAGATCACACCGCCAGGGTGTTTTTTCAGGCATATCAGATTAAATAATAAAGCTGTCTTTTTCTTTAATCTTTTTGTTTGAGAACCATATTCTGTCCCAAGCTTTTTATTTGAAAATGATGTTGAAGAAAATCGATTGCCTTTGACATTGTTCAAAACGTGTTATTTTTATCCCTTTTATAGGTTAAAGGCAACTTGACTGTAGATGGTATTGACTATTATGTCTCTGGCGGTTTTGGAGAAGGTCTATACAATTCTTGCAAAGATGTGAAATTTGGGACAATGAATACAAGGGCCATTGCATTTGTTGGTGCTGGTGCTAGAAATTTTGAAGGTGATGTACTACTTGATGGTGTTTATAAAAATTTTCTGCTGGCCTCTACCTTTGTGATCAAAATTTTCTTGCTGTAATTTTAATGTTCTCTTAGTCTAACATATTTCCCCAGTTCCGCGCTTTTGCTCCCTTTTGATACATCAAAGCCATCTCTTAATAAATTATTGAGGCATATAAAACTTAACATAGAGACCAGTGTGGTGTACTTATTGCCTATGTTAGTAGGAATTGACATGGTCAAGCTAGGTTATTGTAGTTATGGAAGCATAGTCTTTGGAGTCCTTATGCTGTAAGGCCTAGGGTCTCTGGTTGATCATAGTAGAATAGGAATGCACAAAAAATGAGCTATGCTGGATAAATAGCAGTGCTATTCTAGAATCAATGTGTTGGCCTTATCTTACCTAGTGTCGTTGTCTTATTTCTGATCTGATAACTTGGAGCTTCCTTTCTGATTGTAATTAACTGATGGAATTTGCAGACATAGGATTGAATTCACCTTAGAATTGGATGACTGGATTGGCACTATTTCTTTACAGTTTATGTGTCAAGGGGTTAGCCATTTAGTTGCTACCATATATTCAAACACTTCTGCAATCCTAGACTGTCTTGCCGGAGGGAGTGCAGACTTGAAAGATCTTAATGTTGTTCTTACTGTGTTTATGAACCTAACTGAGTAGTGGCAAGACTCCTTGTCCTTTAACTAATTTAACCAAGTTAAATGTAAAATTTTTTGTGCTCTGATCTACATTAAATTGCTTCATTCTACATTTTGAAGTTTTTGATTTTTGTTTTTTTTTTCAATTCTAGAGTGGTTTGCATTTATTGGTCAGAAAGCACCTCCAGGATTTCCCGGTTCACCTTATTCTATTGATTTTAAGTTGAGCATTCCTGAAAAGTCTGCAATGAAGCTTATGAATGTGAGCACCTATGCCTGCGGAGATACTTCACTAGGCTGCTCCTGTGGTGATTGCCCTTTATCTCCAGTATGCTCAAATTTGGAGCCTCCCTCTCCCCACAAAGAAGATTCGTGCTTTATTAGACTCTGGGTTCTTAAGGTTGGGAAGTGCTGCAACTTCTGCCATTTTTCATTTTTTTCACCATTCATTTAGCGATTCTTTTTCGTCTTGAGATGATACATGCCAAAAAATTAGTGATAGACCTGACCCAAAAGTTGTTAGTTGCTACGCTGAACCAGGAGCTGTTGATAATACTTTCAGGTCAAGTGCATTGATTTTTCATTGGCAATCGCCTATGTTATATTGATTTCTGCATTTCTTGGGTGGGCTTTGTTTCATCGGACAAAGGAAGGAAATGCAGCCAGTATGGAACCTTTGTTGAAGCCTATAAAAGAAACTGAAATTGATACCTGTGACATTCAAATGGGAAAAGAGGTACATAAGTATCAGGACTCTCTCTTTTGATGTTCTTAGGTCATCCTTCACGATCAAACATTGTTTAGAATTCCACCCTCAATTCGGAGGGATGGAACATGCATCAAAGAATGATTTCCGTATAAAAAGCTTTATAAGATACTTTACTCCTTCACCTTCGTTCATTCTGTCTGTGTACTTTCTTTTACTTGTGCCCTTTTGTTAGACATGGATGTTACCTTTGCAATTATCAGTCTGGGAATGAAATTTTGGTACGGTTGTATTTATCATGCTTGTGGATTGATCAAAGTCTTTTGTGAGGTTACTTATCAAGTGCACATGGTGTATATTCTACATACCATTTTTTGATTATGAGTTGTAATTAATGGGCTGTCTTCGTTGTAGCGTTTAAGTAGTTACTAGCATCCTTCTGTGTCAGTTTACTGGTGTGTTCTGTAAGTTACTCGTTGTTTCTTTTGAATTTACTTTTACAATGTTCAAGTTTATTTATTTTTCATAGGATGATATTGGAAGTAGGTGTGGTTATCTGTTGGTGGTCCATTTAGTTGATCAACATATGGACATTTTTAAACTTTTCAAATGTGAGAGGATGAATAAAGTGTGTTCATCAAAGAACAGCAATGATGCTAGCTATTCTAATATGCAAGGGAGCTGACTAATAGTACAAACTTAACCTTGTCTAGATTTTTTTCTACCATTTTTGCTCATATTGCCTGTCTTGTGCTTTCTCGCTAATTACCTTATTTGTGCTAAGTGGTTGGGATCGAAGCCAAATTGATAACATGCATTTGTTGTGAAATTAGGTCCATGAGATGGTTCCTAGTTTGAGAAACTGCTTCCAACTTTCTGGTGTTCAAGGACACATCTCAAACTTTTACAGGTGGAATACTTTTTTAATGCTTTTTTGTGCCCAAGTAGTGTTCTAATCATTTTTTTTTTGGTTATATTCAGGCAATACGGAAGATGGGTTGCTAGAAATCCCACTCTCGTCCTATGTTTGTCATTGGGAATTGTTGCTGTGCTTTGTGTAGGTCTGTTTCGTTTTGAGGTGGAGACTCGACCTGAGAAGGTATTTTGTTTAGTCATTGTAACATGCCCTTGTCTCACCTTACCGTGTAATTCTGAATGGTATGGATAACGAATAAGAGACGAATTTTTTAAACATGAGTTTCATCCGCCCATTCTTCTATAGTTTGAATCTTACATACTTTTTTAGATTGATTGATCACTTCTTTTTTATTGCAAATACGACTTGAGGTCAACTATAAAATTAATATCATGTTTTGCTTAGTTTCTGCTATCAACTTATCCTAACATTAAAACCGTTGTTTCTAGCCAACATTTCTTGTTTTTGTGTAGCAGAATAAAACTGCAACTGAGTTTTAGAGTTCCCTTCCTATCATATATAGTTGGTCACCTTTTTGGCACTTCTGATCATGAATACAGCTATATAATATTTTCTTCATTCTCACAAACCAAGCCAATGAAGTTTAGGTGTTATACACTTCTTGCATGGTTTTACCATTAAAACTGTGCTCTTTAGGTGCTGTTTCTTGTTTGAGTCTCCTACTGTATGATTTTCATATGATTTGTGGACATGATAAAGCAACGCTACTTGGGTGAACTCTGGGCTCCAGTACCACAGTGCCTTAATGCATTGGGGCTTGTTTAACTAGTGTTTCACATGATTGAGAACTGCTGCATTAGTTGTATGAATAAAATTTTCTTTATGTTCCTGCTTTTGATTGATTTAGCAAATTTTCTTTCCTGTATAATGTTGATAAAGGCTTTTACAGCTATGGGTAGGTCATGGGAGTAAGGCAGCTGAAGAGAAGGAGTTTTTTGACAGCCACCTTGCCCCCTTCTACAGAATTGAACAGGTTTTGTTCTTGCTCATTTATCCTGTGTCTATGTTTCTTGCAATTAATTTGTCATGCTTTTTGCAAAGTATGAAATACAACAAACATCATGTACGCATTGCTGATTGGGCTGCACAATGATAGTTTATTTTTGATTGTGAGATTGATTTCTGATCACAAAAGACATTGTATTCTTTTAGTGCGTAAAGTAAATGTAATTTGTCTTTTGACATGTTATACCGCTTGGAATGTTATTCCATTCAATAGGAAACTCTTGACATACCATTTATATCTGCCCATTTGTCAGCTTATACTGGCAACCTCACCTGATGCCAAGAATGGGAAGCTGCCCAGCATTGTTTCAGATGATAACATCCTGTTACTCTTCGAAATACAGAAGAAGGTACTCCTTTGATTTAGTTATATTTTTGAAGATTTTTGATGAATAATCTCAAGTTTTTATTCACCCTCTTACTGTACAAAAATACGGCTACAAGAGATATTTATACTTATAAACTATACACTTGACCTAGTATATAAAAAGACACTATTAC
>JAOXYD010000136.1:23958331-23974500 GCA_028565735.1 Pinacopodium congolense | reverse complement strand
AGGTTGTATAACTTGGAGCCTTTTGTTTCTAAACTATAACCAATAAAAAAGCATTTTTCTGCCTTATCGTCAAGCTTCTTTCTTAGGGCATTAAGTAGATATGCATATGATATACAACCAAACACTCTCAAGTGACTAAGCTTAGGATTCCTTCCACTCCTTGCTTCTTATGGAGTTATATCACAAACACTTTTAACAGGGAACCTGTTCAAAATATAAATAACACAAGACACAATTTTCACCTAAAAATCTTTTAGCAACATTTTATAATACAATATACTTCTTACTGTAGCAATAACTGTTATATTTTTCCTTTATGCCACTCTATTCTATTGAAGAATGTATCTAGTAGTTAATTAATGCTTAACGTCATACTTTTTCAAGAAATCATCACATATAATGTATTTCTTACCTTTATTCATTCTTAAGGTTTTAAGAGAATATCTACTTTGTTTTTTAACATATGCACTAAAAATTCTTAAGCACTTCCCATGCATCATATTCGTGTTTTAGGAAATAAATTCATGTCCTCCTACTAAAATTATCAATAAAAGTAATGAAAATTTTATTACCTTCATTAGATGGAACTTCCATATAATATAAGTCTAAGTGTACAAGTTCTAATGGTTTCTTTTCTCTCCATGCTTGTCTTGTAGGAAATGGATCTTTGTGCTTCTTCCCCGCAACACAAAGTTTCACAAATTTGATTAAGAACTTGAATAAACGACAAGCCTAAAGCCTACTTCTTCTTTGTAAGAAATTTGATACTTTCAAAATTTGAGTGCCTAATACCCAAGTGCCATAACCAATTATTATCAACAATGATCGAATTACCGAAAGAAGAATTATTATAATTGATGTACATTGGGTATAGATGACTAGTTGACATCTTTGCCTTCAATATTAGACCCTTCTTAGCATCACTAACTGTGCATCCATATTTTTTAAAACACAAATCATAACTTTTTTTGCTAGTTATCCCATACTTAGTAAAGTCTAACAAATACTAAGAGCATAGAATACTTCAAAGATATAATCTTGAGACCCATCTTTCAATCTTATAGCAAATTTTCCTTTTTCCAAGATTGGAATCTTATGGTTATCTTTAGGTTTTACAGAAGAGCTAAAAGACTCATGTAATTTAGAAAACACTTCCTTAACTTCCACTCAAGTGGTTATTGTAACTTGAATCTAACAACTATTGACTAGTACTGTTGTTTACAGCTATATGGCTAGTCAACAACAACGTATTTATATTATTATTTTCAGCTACTTTAGTGTGGCTTTCTCTATTATCTGATCTTCTCGCACAACATTCTTTTTCACAGTATCTATAATTCTTACAATTATGACACTGAATGTGTAATTTGCAAGTAGATTGATAATGCCCATACTTCTTACACTTAAAACACTAGATATTAGATTTATCACTAGATAATTCCATACCTTTTGCAGATTTCTTTTGATTACCTTTAGAATTTCTTCCTCATTTACCTTTATAATTTTGACCTTTTTGACTAGATTTTTCCTCATATAAGGTCGCCTCCTTTTCAACTTTTAAATTCATCTGTACTTGTTAGTGCTTGCTCAACGTACCAACTAACTTGTTATTCATTCACATCTCATGGGATTTTAATAAGGGCTGGAGTTCACTGAAACTCATAATGTTGAAGTCTTTGGATTCTTCAATTCTCGTCATAACAAAATCAAATCGATTTGATCAAGTGTGGAAAATTTTTTCCATGATTTGAAGATCAATAATTTTTTCACCATTGTTTTTCATCTCAATGACTATCTTTTCTATATGCCAAAAATAATTACAAACACTTTCTTCCTTACCTTGCTTCATTAACTCAAACAATCTTTTTAATCCTTATGGTCTTATTCTTTTAATTGGATCTCCTCCTTCATATGTTTTAGGTAAAATACTCCAAGCTTCTTTAATTATTTTGACATGAAATAGTTTTTCAAGGAATGACAACTCTATAGACTGATAAATAAAAAACAAGGCTCTATCATTAAAAGAATGATCACCATCCAATTCTATAAGTTAAGCCTCATCGTTTTCTTTAAAACCCTTTTTTAAAATTTCTCTATATCCATTACTCTTTAAATATAATTCCATCAATCACTTCCACATTGACAAATTATTTTTCTATCAATTTTAAAAATTATATTTGCATGAATTGAATAATTTGACTGCTTCATGATATCTTTAAATATTACTTCAATTTGAGAATTTTCTGCACTTTAGGCCCTTTTTTCACTTGCAATCAAATAGTTAGAACATTTTGTTTTTATATAGTAGATCTCAAGTTTGATTTTGTTTCCTCACCAAACAAAAGCTCTTCTCTCCACCTCTGGCTCTCCTGTCTGTTGATGTTGTTCTTATTCAAACCTCCTCCTATTATTTTGATGTTGGAACGATGATAGTATATGGTGGGATGTAGTTAAGACAGAGAGTTATTGATCTAATAGAGGACATTGACGATAAAACTAGCGAGGGAAGTGACAGACTCTATAAGACAAACCTAGCATGAGACAGATAAATCATATTCTTAGTCCTTTATTTTTAACTTTTTTTAATTAAGTCCTATAATTTTAAAATTTTCTATTTAAGTTCTATACTTTACATTTGACATCAATTTTATCCTTCTGTTAGTTTTTGTTAATGAAAGTCTTATGTGGAAGACGCGTAGGAGCCACGTAGTTAACTCATAAAATTATACAATCATATTTTTAGTCCTTAATTTTTAACTAGTTTTCTAATTTAGTCCTATAATTTTCTATTTAAATCCTATACCTTCCGTTTGACACCAAGTTAGTCCTTTCATCAGTTTCTATTAATGAAAATCTAATTTGACCGAAAAAAGAAGATACATAAGAATTATGTAAGCAAGAACAAATATTAAATCTATATTTGATTTTTCATTAGAACATTGGATATGGAAATGATTAAATTATACATTATAATCATGTATAAATAGTAAATTTAAGCCAAATTTTTCTAAATTTTAGTATCATTTTACTGTCAATTTTTCTTATATTAATGATTTACTATTAAAATTTCTCTCAAATACTCTTCTTCATATTTAAAAAAAAATATTATTATCTCTGATTTTGTAAGATATTAATTATTGATGTCAAATGTTCTCTCTATTCTTTTATATCTCAGTCCTTAATCTTTAACTAATTTTTCAATTAACTATTATAACTTCAAAATTTTCTATTAAAGTCCTATATCTTTGCATTTAATATCAATCCAGTCCTTTTGATTTTTTGAATTACTTACGTGATTCTTACATGTTTTCAATGTAGAACTTCCATTAATAAAAACTGACGAAAATACTAAATTGGTGTCAAATACAAAGATATAGGAATTAAATATAAAATTTTAAAGTTATAAGATTTAATTAAAAAATTAGTTAAAGATTAAAGACTGAGAATTTGGTTGCCCCAAAATAAATAGATTATGAACTGCAAACAAAGTGTTTGTTGTATTGCCATATATAAAAACTAAATAACAAACTCAAATATATAGACTCACAATTCAAATTCTAAATAAATTATCTAATATTTGACTTAAATTAAGACTCTAATTAATAACTCTACTTAGGACTATAAAAATGTTGTTTAATTAAACTTGATTTACATCTACCAGCTGATAATACATTAGTTATTCCTAATAGTCCATTTTCATTAGAACGATATAGTTTTAATAATCAATTGTGTGAGTTTTATTTTCCGGCCCAGCATGAGCTTTCAAGAAATTTATCTACCACGATTCCCCCTACTTTATGACAGCAAAAGCTCGTTTGCAGTCCCCTAATCGGCTCTTCAGACATCTTATACTAGCATAGAATTATCTCCCTCACTAAGTAGAATGTGGATTTCAGGAAAGCACATAATTCTCCCCTCTTGTTGGTCTTAAGAATACTGGTTCAAGAATTAAAAGGAGTTATTGCATTTCTTCATTCGCTTTGTACTTAAATCTTTTAACTTGGTTTTGTTCTTGGTTGCTGATTTTGGGTTCATTAGGAGCCCCCTTTAAATGAAATAGCAACAGATCACCCTTTTGCTACATAATAATATTAACCCCTGAAATGGACGACAAACGGCTCTTGACGGAACCATGTGATCAAGTTTCTGACAAACTGCCATTCAATCATGGAGGCTCCACAATGTCTCATTATTTTCATTAATATTTACGTCAATGACCGAAAATACACACACGCCTGTGGTGGTTCTGTTCCCATTTCTCGGAACTTTTTTTTTTTCGATCACATTTGTTCTTGTACTGACAAGACGATGCAGTCTGACGTAGGAATCATCGTCCTTAGCTGAAGAAAACCACAGTTTCTACTATGAAACTGTACGTAATCATCCCATCAAAATTTATTGAATGCACACACAAGCTGATGGATTTCTTGCACCCGTCTAATTCTATTAGATCAGCCCTCCGCCGCCAAATGAGTTCCCAGTGTGCGGTTGAGACTTTTGATGAAGAGACATTTTGACCGAGTGGCTCCTACACAATCTATGTATGTCCTTACACTCCTCCAGATCGTCGTCGCATGTGAGAAGAACCCATTCATGATCATCATCTAAGTATTTGATATCAACTTTGGAGACATCATCTGGATTAAAACGCTTCATAATCTCTTGTTGCAGATCCCTGAAACCCCAATTTGGTCGCAAGCTGAAACGAACTTTGTCATCTCCAAATCTGGCTTTAACTTTGAGGACACCCACATCTTTTGAACAATGCCCTCTAGTTCCTACGATTGGGGCCTGAGGCTCAAGGCTTGGATGGTGGCCTAAGGTTTTATGGCTTTGGGATCTTGAAAGAAATTTTGGTTCTTCACGGTTCAGGTCTTGTAATTCTGCCTCACTGCGCCTTCTCTTTATAAGTGCATCTGTTTCTTCTGCCATTACCTCATTCCTAACCTTCAGGGCATCATTGAAATAAGAGATACTTGAGCCAGAACTCCGACTACACGAGGAGGAAGGGGATTTTGAAGCAGAGGCTCCAGCGATGAATGTGTCATTCTGATATGGAGGGTTGGATGGATTTAAGTCTTCATTTTTCTTGGGTGACGTAAACAGATCATTCTGCGACAAGTTTGGTGATGTCAAATCTGGGAAAGTCTTATAAAAGGACCCGAGTTGAATAGAACCCTGAGCACCTTGCACCGAGTCAATAACGAGTTGGAGCTTCTTCAAAGAGTGACCTACCTTCTTGATCTTTCGGGAAGGCCAACGGGTTATTCCATGCAGTCTGCATATCCTTTTCAGAGTAGTGGGGCAAACTGCAACCGCAAAAAACTCTGTGAGATAGTCTCTTGAGCTGACATTAGCCCCTTTTTCATCCAACAGTTACATTCATTGAATTCAGTTAACGAGTATCAAAAAACATGAAATTTATGCTTCTTTCTTTTAGAAAAGGCATTGCATAATGAATAAACATGAATGCACATACGGATGTGAGCTTCATATTTAACAAGTAACAGATAGTTAATCTGAAGCACCAACACTTAGAATTTGAGAATAATTAAGCTGGGAAGAGCATGAGTTTTAAGCTTAGTGTTGCAGAAGTCTAGAGCTGACAAAATCAAGTACATGTATCAAGTTTACTATGTCAAGTTTGCCAATAGTGTACGACTGCTAGGCATGCATACTGTTTGTTTACACTGCTCCATTGGCTGAATAATATATGAATAGACAAAGCAATCTTCTCTTGAGCACTGTCTCCTCATGTAATAAGGCAGAAATGGCTCCCAACCTCTTATACCTCGAATAAGAAGATGAAATGGCCTATCATGCTTGCGTTATACAACTGTGTCATAAGCTATAAGCCATAAATTGCATATGCTGGATGCATACACCTGGTTTTGAGACGTCTACAGTAAAATACATGAGTGAGATCAAGTAGCAGCTCTGAGTTTCTCCATTAATTTATAGCCTTTACTTCGTTATTTGGTTATATAAGTCTCCAATTTGTCAATGAAAAATATTACTTGAAAAAAGAATGAAAAGATGCAAGTTTCAATAGTGACACGTATTCTCCTACCACCAATACTCTTAGCAGCATCTTTGAGGCTCCCAGCAAAGTATTGTCGGAGGACTTCCAAACTTATTGTCTTCTCTGTCTTGGTCCGTCTCTTGTCACCTAATTTTCTGATGCTGCCTGATGAGTGAGATTCAGGAGAGTGATTTCTATAACTATTTGTTCCCTCTAGTCCAGAAGATTGTATACATTGCTCAAGTTGTGACTGTTTATGGTAGAATTCCTCCTGAGTCGTCACCTTGAATACATCTTTAGGTTCTTCTTTTGAAGAGTCCCATGAGACATAGAGACCTTTACCTTTCTGTTGAGCATCCATCATTTGGGAAACCCAGGACAATTCCTTTTGAGAAGGATCCGCTGATGATGAATGTAATATTGGTTGATTTTCTTGGTCCTCACTGGAAGGAACTGCGGTTTTCAAGGCAATATCTTCTTCAGACTCTTTCTCCATGATGACATGCAAACTCTGACAAGCATGCTGCATTGCAATGGGCAATAACCTTTGCATCTGCTTTTGTTCTTCTGTGCTTCGGCATTCCTTTGGGAAGAATAATTCCAAGACAATATCAGCTGATCCAGAAGAGGAGGTTTGTAGAGGAATTGCCATAGCAGCGTGCAAACCAAACATCTTAGCTTGATGAGAGAAAGGATAATCTGTCTTGCTGAATGATGTAACATCTGGTGCAAAGCACTGCTTGTTTAGTGTGAATGCTCTTCCAACAATACCTTGGCCGCGAAGGAGGTATTCCTCAGAGCACACTAGATGAAATTTCTGAAGGTCTTTATCAGCTACAAAGCAAGCAGAATCAACAGTGGCAATACAATGAGCATATTTCTCATCAAAATGCCGACATCCCCCTTTACCTTGCTGGAAACATGGGGCCCATGTAAGAACTACAGGTAACCCATAAGTCTTGCAAATAGATCCCAGAATCTTTGATACCTCAGGAGCTGCAGCTCCGCAGAATTCCTTGCAAGCCTGTGATAAGGAAGCAAGCACACCCATGGTCTTAGTATTATGTCATACATTATGACAACGTATTCTATTGGAACAAATTGTACACTCACTTTTACACTTGGAGGACAGAAGTCATGTGAACTCCTCAGGTCAACATCCTGCATATTCATATGATTGTCAGATAAGAATGGGAAAAGGATTTTTAGCGGACAGTTGAAGGATCAAAAAGGTCAATGCCGCTCTCCAGCATTTCCTTTAAAAAGATTCTCTAAACTCATAGGGAATTGATACCAATTGTAAAATGAAAAAAAGAGTCTCCAACATAACATCAGAACTTAGTCCCATGGAAGAGAAATTATAGGACGCCGAAATGCACCGAGCAAATGAGATCAACAAAAAGCTATTGCATTTGTGATTGCCAAAAAAAATTCATAGAATCGAGAAAAAATACATGATATGATTTCAAACATATGAATCCATCACATAAAGGTACAGCAGATATTTACGCGTCTCGACAGATTTTTAGTCAACAGTTCTTGTAGATAACTATTCCAAGGCATGTTAAGACAGGAAGCTGGAGAAGAGAAAAGAGAAAGAGACCTCAAGCGCTCTGCAGACTTTTTCAAGTTCTGGACGATAATTGATTTGTTGATTGGTTGTGATGATCTCAACAACCCCCAAGCAAGTCCAGCTTCCTGGTTCAAACACAGGAACAGCAAGAGAAGCACCAATGTTGTACTGCATTGCATAATCTTTGCGGGGGTATTCTTCACTACTGAAAAAACGAACATCTGGTGTCCACTCTGGTAATTTCCTCAAGAAAACCCGTCCGGGCAAGCCAAAGAAGTCTTTAGAGTCCTCCTCCGCAGAGAATCGATAAGTCTTTGAAACATTTCTGTAACTAGCAAGACTTACGCACTGGGGATCAAGCATGTATGGCTGATTAGTAGTAGTAAGGAAACTCTTCCCACCTTTCTTCATAGGCACCCATATTTGAATGAGGAAATCTCTATCCTTGGTGCAATCTTTCAACCGTGCAACAGCATGCTTTAATCTTTCTCTTACAGAAGAAGATGGTCCTGGACAAACTCTGGGCTCAATCCACCATCTTCTACCCAATTCAATCCCCTCACCGGTCGAAGATGTTGTATTATTGGCAGCCGTACAGAATTCAGATTCGGCCTCAACATGTTCCCCTTCAGTTGGGTTCTCAAGGAACAGTTTCCCCGTCGTTCCTCCTCCACAGGCTTCTTGACATATGTTAGACTCCATAGAAGCACAGTATTGTGATGGACCTTTATCGGATGTTGAGTGGGTAACCTGGTGAGAAAAGTTGAATTCATCGACAACCTTCAACAAACATCCGTCATCCAAGAGTTCGTCCATGAAATCTAAATCCATAGTCGTACCTGAGAAAGTCCCGAACTTAGGCTCAACTGTAGGGGCCCCGTCATCCATAGTTTCACCTTCCTTCGAATTTGGCATCTAGTGAAGCCTATCAGACTCAATCGTAAACATTGTCATGACCCAAAACACAAAAGAACAGTAAAGATGAAAAACAAAATGAGGAACTTCCAGGAAGGATTGCTATTGCTTGTATCCGAAAATCCAATATGCCCCTCTTGCAGAAACATCGTCAACAAAAATTCGTTTTGTCAACTGCAACCAGAAATCCATTTCAGAGGACGAAACCTACTTGTTTATTTATTTATTTAGAACTGATACAATCTATGTTAACAAATAAAAAGAAGTCCTTTATCCGTAATCTTAACGAACTAAAACTCAGTGATTTTGCATGGAAAAATACTATCTATCAGCATCGAGCAAGTCTTGGATCAACCAGGAAGCAGTTACAGAAAACGAACGGAAAGGAAGAAGCAACCGAAACATCGATAGTACCATAAGAAAACTACTGAAAAGGTATAAGAACAGCAACCCATTTCTTGTACCAAACAACCATAAAGCTATGAGAAAAGCAGCATAAAGATAGCAACACAAAGATAAGAACCCAAAACACTTGATAAGAATACCTCACTTTACAACAATTCCTGAAAATGACAAAGGTTCTGAGACATGCCGTTACTTAAAGCAAGCCGTACTATTAGATAACCAGCAAAGATTTTGTGGAATATGAAGACAGATATGTTTTCCTGTTCCTGCCCGAAAAGGAGAAAACATAAAGAGCAACTTGTGTCTGGCAAGAGACTTGAGTCATCCACACTCGAGTTGAGTTTGGAGTGAGAAGGTACTCTCTGTCTACTTCCATATGTCTGTATATATATATATATATATATATTATTCTCAGGACTGGCCATGCTGAATCTTCTCGTACACAAAACAACTATAGTGGTCCCACATATTTATCTTCATTTTTTTTGCTAATTTTGGTATATACTCTTTCATTTCTTTATGGTTTTATCTCTGCAGAAAAGAGATTCACTTGATTTTTAATCAAAAAAAGAAAAGAAGAAAAAGGGAGAATCACTTGCAAGTGGACAGAAAACAAAAATTCTTATCTTCGTGGCTGCAACCAAATATATAAAAGAAACATCATCAATTCAATGTTACAGAAAGACAAAACCTTGAGAATTATAGGCAAAAATAAAGTATGAAATAATTTCTTATGTTAATCATATTATTTCATTTGCCTCAGCATTACATACAACTTCTGTGCACAGTCAGACGTTTATAATACTTTCATGCTGTTTTTTTCCTTGAGATTCTGGGCCCTTGCGTCGATACATTAGTTACATGTATAAATAATGGTGTCTTCATCTATGCAGTGCAGCTGCCTCAAAACCATTAACCCACTGAACCTGACGTAATACAGTTCTTGTTGGCATGATCGTATGGCCCGTTATAGAAAAGTCGCATTTTTTTATTCATTTTATCAAATTTGTTCACGACAGCTACCGCTATGGATACCATTCCCAAGGAAAGGAGGATAGACTCTGAATAGATTCCATTCCACCAGGCACTCATTCACCACCATCTGGTGCTTGAACCGAAGAACCACGTCAACGGAAATGGCCTAATAATCCGCTCCACGCTTTCTGGAGAAGTGATAAGCTTCAGTTTATTCACAGGTTACAGTTTGAAAAATGTCATCTTTAGCGGTCCAAACTGTGAAAAAACAAAAAACCGAATAAAAATTTAATGTTTTAAATTGTGAAAGCCATTGTAATTGCAGTTTCAATATTTGGGTTGCACTTAAATCGATAATAATATTATAATTATACACTTATCGTAAATAACCATTATAATAATTCAATATAATAGCTACTATATAAGCTAATGATACTATATAAATCTATTAAAATTTTGTTATATTAATATATTCAAACAAATCATAACGAAAAATTAGATTTCTACCATTTTAAAGTTTTTTTAAAATAGTTTATAAACTATTATAATAACTCAATTTAAAATTTAAAACCTTAGAAAATTTATCACTTGTCGATAGCCTATTAGATGCATAACATTATTGAACAATCTAAAATATGATCGTGAAACACTTTTCCTAATTTCTTTCATCAAAATTTTTGATATAATATTTGTATCACGATTTTTTATAATTTCTTTTCTCATCCTGTAGAATATTCATATCACAATTTTTAGTCACTTTCTTCGTGAAGATCATGTATTATATCTTTATCATGCATTATATATATATTTGAGTATGAATAGAGCACTCAAGAATAATATTAAATAGTCATATACTATTCTTACAAGCTGAATTATTATCCTAATTTGGAGTTATATTCATAATAAATTTCTGTTGAATAAAAGATAAATGGAGGCTGTTCTATCTTGATACAAAATTATCATAAGAGCTTTTGTTAGTAGAATTTTTTCTATAAATTTTTTTTAGAAATTTTTTTTAAGAAGTCAGTTGACTGTTTGTCTATCATTTAAAAAAGAACTTTTTTAAAAGAGATTTGTAGAGTAGATTGTTTGGCAACATAAAAATAAAAAACACTTTTGATTTTAATTATATTTTATTTTTTAATAAAAATTATTTTTTGTATATAAATATTATTTAAAATATATTAAACAATATAAAAAGCAAAATATATTAATTATTATATAATTTTAAATCATATGAAATATAAATGAAAGTATATTTAATCAAATCTTTTATATGGATTATAACATAAGTAAAATTAATATTAAAATAAATATTAAACATATTAAAAATAGTCAAATAATATAATATAAGTACAAATCTCAAAATAAATATTCAAGTTAAGTAAATAGTGAAATATATAATAAATTATGCATTTTATTATTGTGAGGATATATGAATATGTGGGTATTACATGTATTATGTTAAAAATATTAAGGTAAAAGGGACTAAAAAATAGACTCATTAATTACTCTAAAACATCTACTAGAAAAAGCCATTTTAGAGACTTTTTTTAGAAGTTCCAAATTTAAACTTCTTAAAAAGCTATATTTTGACTACCAAAAAGTCATATCTATTAAAAAAGTCTTTTTAATTCTATAACTAAACACCTATTTTTTAATAAAAAGACTTTTGTAGTGAAAAAAAAAGAAGTTATTAACCTACTAAAAGCTCATCCAAACAGGCACTAAGTCTACAATGGATGGTTTAGGGACTGGTCAATTTAATGGTTGATTGATGAACAAGAATCGGTCTTTCTGATGCTCTCCATTCCAATCTTTCTATTACGATATTATTACCACTCCTACATGGTCTATTATTCTTTGTTCTATTGCTTTTTGAGTTTTCTTTATGTCTGAAGTTCGAAACATCATGGGATTTTGGAGTTTGTTCCTTAACTATTTATTGCAAGAGGTTAGGAGTGACGCATGCTTTAATTTTGCATTGAAAGAGAAACATTAATACTTTCTTAAGCATTTAGAAAAATAGTTTTATTCTACAAGTCTTCAACTAATGTTTGTTTAAAAAGATCAGAGTTGGATGATCGAGAATCTTAATGGAACTAGAGGATAACACTGAAGATTTGGGGTTTTACGAATTTTGTTTTTCTTCTTTTTATCTCTCTTTATTTGGAATTTTATGCGTTTTAGGAATGCTTCTCTTCTGCATTTATTGTTTCCTGGGTCTGATTTCGTTCTCTGATAATTGTCCTTTAATTTGGTCCTCTGATAGTTATGGGTATTGCATTATTTTGCCATTTTCTCTTTTTGTGTGATTTTACTCATTGTTTTACCCTTTATGTGCGAGAGCTGATTAATTGATCATTAATTGTAATGGGCATTTCTTACTGCTATCTAGATTCCATTAATTGTCTTTAGTAACTCGTGCTCTTGTCTTTCATAAGTTCTCATATGTTTAATGTAGTGCTATTTGTGCAATCCATTCCATATCCACTTGGATTGCAAGTTATCAGAGCAAGAAGCAAACAATTTGTCAAAAACAAAAATATAGTAGGGAGATACCTGCTTTTGATATAGCAAACTACAAATGAACATGTATTAGAGATTCTTTCATAGAGGTGCTTTCTTTGTTTTACATACCTATTCAGCAATTATGTATTTTCTTTTTCATTTGTAATTGATTCTTGAAGACTGCTACTAGTGATTCTAATGTTCGAATACAGTATACCAAGATTTTATACAAATTTATAGATGGTGTAACTTAGCGCCATAACCCAAGATCAAAGCTTATTAAATGTCTCATTCTACAACCATGTGAGAGCTAGTTCTATTTAAACTACAATTTTTAATTTTCAATTTATACATGAATAAACATGTTATTATTTATGCAAAAATCTAACAAAGATCCTGGTCATGTTCTCAAGCAAAGTTTGTACAATCATTGGCTAGATATTTACAAGATGTTAAGAGGATACTTTTTCTCTCAAGATGTCGGGAGGATACTTGTTCTCTCAATCAGGAGGAATAATAATGAGTTCCTTGCCGAGTTTTAGCAACAAATATTGTTTGAGTTACATGAGGATGGCCTCAAATTTTGATATTTTGCTGATGGTATTATGATATCATCTCTCTTCTCTTTAATTGAGAATTTTTAAACTAATTCCGATACATTTTCCATTTGTGCTATTTTCCTTGCTTCCTTTCATCTTTGCATTCACAATAGGAGAGTTTATAACATATGCATGTTAATTAGGTTTTTTTCAAATTTTAATTTGATAACATGGGATCCTCTTTTAATAGGTAATAGTTAAAAGAAGAATGACTCCTAAGTGGTCAAGCATAAGGAGAGTTCTAAAGATGAATTTATTGCTGAGGATAAGTTCCTAGATCATCTTTTCTAATATGCACTTGATTATAATACTGAATTTGTTCAAAGGTAGAAACTTTTACTGAAGAATCATTGGTATTTCATTCTTTGGTTATATCAATATATTTGTTTTAGAGTAATTCTAATCTACTTCTTTTTTTTTTTTTTTTGGTAGGAAGGTGATGATTAGAAGTAAATAAGTATAAGATACTTTGCAAATCAGCATGAAGTTCTTATACATTTTTTTTGTTTTGTAATTTTGTTGGTGCATTTATATATATACTCATATAAACAAGAAGAAGATATGTAAGTATATGTTTTAGTTAATGATCCTTCGATTTGTATTTTAGATTTTGCATATATTAATGTATTAATGGTTACTATTGATTTTATATATTATTGCATTTGTGAATATTAATGTATGTATGATAGTTGACTATTTAATGAGAGGAATTTGCTTTTAATAATATATACATATTGTTGCTAATAAAAGGGTAAATTGTTACTTTTATTTTTAGATAGCGTTGCGTAAAAAAATTAATCCATTGCTTTATAAAGATTCAAATTGTTGTTATATTCATTTAACATTGTTGGTATAGTTTAAAACTATTTCATTGCAACATTATTAATTTTGTTGCCTAATCAAGAAATTATGTTACTTTACATTTATACCAACATCACTTTATTTAACGACATGAATTTTGTTGTTTTAATGAAAAAGCAATAATAATGACACTTCTAGCTACACTTTTGTCCGTTATTTAAAGCTTCTTTTACTATAGAGTGTGATTAGATTCTGATGACTAATTTACACTTATGAGGGATTTATTATCATTTATCATGTATTAACTACCAAGAGTAGTATATTTTGAGTTTAACTATATAAGTTGTTTAAATTCAAATTGATGAGATAAGCTAATCAAAAAAACATTTACAAATTCTCTACAAAAAGATTTCTACTTTCTATAATAAGTGGAATTTAAAACATCAATCCAAATAAGTGATTGTTGTTATTTTGATACATATGTCATAATTCTATTTAAGATAATCTTTGTGATTATACTTTAATTTCTTACGATAGTTCTTATGAAGTTATTGGATTTGAATATATTAATATGCACTTCAGTGTATGTGTATCTGACATGTTTGATTTGTTCATGAATCTTATTTATTTGAAAACCAATTTCAAATATTTTGTTTGAACTCAATCTAAAACAACAATGACCTCGTACTTAAGTGCTTTACTGTTTGCGATTTTCTGCACTCTAATTTACTTAATGGCTTTGTTTCGTGGGCTGCTTGTATGATTAATATCAATCCAACTCCTGATTTATAATGGAAATAGGAGTTAGGAAATGAAAATATTGGATGCTCTTTCCCATCATATTTTTTTATGTTATACAACCCAGAACAATAAAAATGGGTTTGTGAAGAGTAAGAGATGCTGCTACTATTGAGTTCCAAATAGACTAAAAAAAACAACCACAATAGAAATTAGGGAAGAAAGAGAAAGGAAGAAACATAGAAAATAGAAAAAGAAAAACTCTACTGATGAGACTGTGTATGAGTGAATCTAGTCACTAGCATTGGAAGCAACATAAAACAAAAAAATGAACGAAATGTAAAACAATCAGACAAAAGGAGGAAGACAAGGTACATGCTCTTCACGAGCCCGTAATGGCTTGTGATGGCCAGCATGTGCCTGATGTCCTTAGTATTTTTTATTAAAAAATAACATATTTACAAAGGGGCTTTTAGGCCTGTGAGTTTATTTTAAGGGCTACAGATTTGGACCTTAAAGGTTTAATGCATAAGGGTTAAGGCCTTAATGAATAAATATATTTTGCATAAACCAAAAAGAAAAAATTAGAAATTAACTTTCAAATTAATATAAACTAATTAGTTTAGTTAAATCAATTAGACATTAGTTTCTAATTACAATAAAAATTAGAAATAAGTTTTCTAATTTATGTAAACTAATTTATCAAGTTAAAGAAACTTAGGAAGAAACTTAGGAACTAATTTTATAATTAGATTAAAATTAGAAAATAGTTTTTTAATTGAATTAAACTAATTTGTTTCATTAAAATAAGATTAGAAATAAGTTTTTAAACACAATAAAATGATTTTTTTAATTGAATTAGACTAATCAATTTAGTTGAATTAAAGTTAAAAATGAGCTTTTTAATTAAATTAAACTAATTTATTCAATTAAAATTAACAAAGAAGTTTCATTAAAAATTAGTTTTTAAGTAAACCAAAAGTATAAAATTGATTAGTTCAATTATAATTTAAATTAGAAATAAGTTTAAAATTAAATTAAAATTATTCATGTTTTTAATATGATTACGTTATAAATAAGTTTCTAATTGACTCCAAATTAATAACTTAATTTGATTAGTTCAAATTAGAAGTTGTTAAAAAAAATTTACATTAATTTCATTCTATGAGCGTGAGTTTGCTATGTGTTAGACAAAAAAATGTGTTTATTATGTGATTTCTGGGTTTTTGTATATACTCTTTTGATTCTAAAATATTTATTTTACAAGAAGATGCTTATTAGAAAGAAGACGGCTAGACTTACATGACCTTATTTTCAACATTATCTCAACCTAAATTTGAATTGTTAAGAATGCTTTGGAATAAGGAAACGCCTAATGAGAAGATTTATAATTCGTTAGTAATAACATTTATTAAAGAGAATCAAAGAAGGAATTGATCAGGACTTTGTATTATATATGTTTTAATGGAAATAGTAAGAGTTATTGTATATCGAGTTTCGTGAACTTTGTTGCGTGAACTCGTTAACTCTTTTCCACATATGGTTCGTTACCTATATGTATTTCGTAGATTATAAAAAACTTCATATAATATGTTTATATATGTTTTACAAAGAAATTCGTCTAAAGTAT
>JAOXYD010000136.1:23935570-23948692 GCA_028565735.1 Pinacopodium congolense | reverse complement strand
GTTATATTATTAGTAACTTTTTACTTTAAGCTTATATTGTTAATTAAGCTAGGAATAACAAGTTGTTTAGTTTATGGGTCATTTGGTATTGTTGGTAGTTGTAGTTTTAGTGTTTTTGTATTGGTTTTTGTGCGTTATTTTCTATTTTTGTACTATTTTATTTTTATTTTTATGTTATATTAGTGTATTATCTTTTTCAGTTTTTATAGCATTTTTTTCGATTTTTGTATTTAAAAAATAAGAAATCAAAACTTAAAATTAAATACATACCAAATAACACCTTAATTTATTGATATTTGGATAATTTTATATTTGTTGACATTTGACCAATATATAAGACAACTTATAATGACTTTATCAGCAGACGAAATAATATGCCATCGTAGATATTTTTCACCGTGTTAAGTTTTCTCACATACAAACAAATTAAAGTTAATGATCTATAATGGAGCATATGTGGGGTAGTTACTAACGTGCTAGCCATATTCTTTCGAAGAGGGAAGGTGACGCAGTGGACGATGAGCCACAAATAACAAAGAAGATTTATATAAACAGGAGATTGCTAATCTCAAGAATATATTAATTCATCTACCTTCTACTTTTAAAAAGAAAATGAACAGAAAGAATCTATGCTTGTCTATATATATATATATATATCTATAGATTCCACCATGTCATCAGGATATATTCATCAGTAAAAAGCATCTTCTGATGCAAGTTATCACTACTCAGATTATGGAATTCTATTGATTAATCAAAATTTTTGCCAGCTTGTAATGCCTGATCAGTCAGAGGCAACATAATTGTGTTATTCAATCTAATACCCTTTAAGATAGATAGGTTTCGCGTGCTCTCCTACACGCATTAAAGTATGTGAGTTACAAACAAGGTCGGCACATAAATTATTGCATTATAGTTTGAGATGGGGATTGGGGACCCTATCCTACCTGAACGTGAACCCTATTTTGTAATATAATAACGTCAAAGAACATACTGTTGGATTGTTTGATGTGCAAGTATTTAAGACCCAACAAGTTAATATTGCCCTTTAATGTTGGTGTCTTTGGAAGTTTCATTGTTTTTTTGTGAAATTTCACCTTGGATTGACATCTAATACAATATTTGAATTTCTTATAATGTACACGTTTAATTCCTCCTATTACTAAAGATGAAAAAGAAACAATAATTACTTTTTTAGCATTAAATACACCAATTCTCATTTCATTTAATGCTTTCTCATTTTTAATTCTTTTATTCTTAAAATTATTACATATTTTTATATGCAATTATATTTATTTTTTTTCATAGAACAATTATTAATTTCAATAATCTCTTAATCCTAATTTCGGTAAATAATTATGATTGTTGTCTTATCTGTTGAGCAAGTACCACATTAAGTAATATTATTTGAATAAAGAAAAATAACTTCTTACGTAATTTTACTCTATGTTAATTGAAAATATTTGTACGTTTTCTTTACATCATGTAGAAAATTTTTCCACTTTATTTAAATAATGTTATTTTAATTATGTGTCACTTACCGAATATACAAGCTATTACCTGAACTAAGTGTGTTGAATAATAGTATTTCACGTCTTTTATTAAAAATATTGATGATATTAGAAGAATTTTTAAAATTAATAATTAAGTATAAAATGTTATTTAATAATTTTTAAAATTTAAGGATAAAAATGAAAAATGTTAACACTGAGGCATGATGTATTTAACCCTTATATTAAATATAAAGGATTAAATTAGGCGGGGATCCAATAAATTGAGTTGCATGATTTGAGGCAACTTATAACAAAAGTTTAGACCTTTTGATGGACCGAGTTTGGACAGATTTGGACCGGACCAAATTAAGTTCAGTGAGTCATGGGTTATGTCTAAGCCATACCCGACTTAATTCCGGCCCATCAAATGGGAATAACACATTATGTAGCCGAACACTGTGGTAAATGGTAATGGAAGTTTAAGAGGATTAAGCTCTGTACAGTAGAAGAAATGAAGTTTAAAAAAAAAACGAAAAATAAGAAACTATATAGTTGACTTGATTATTAGCAAATAAAGGACAAGTGAATTTACAAATCTACGAATGTAACCAACACATATGTCTTTGAGAACTAACATCAATGATAGTGACACAACAATGCTTAATCCTAGTCTTCACTACTACTAGCTACAGGTTACAAATCAACAGTCTGTCACCTACCTACTTATCAGTTAATCATAGGAAGGAAGAGAACATACAACCGAAAATGAATGAAAGATGATCTTCAAAGGCCTAATCTCAAGTCCAAGGTGAGGCAAGAAGATAATGCATCACCTTCAACTGGTGCAGGCAGATTGAGATCCAACCCTTCACAACAACCCAGTCCCTTGTTATTATTTGCAGCAACAATGTGCCCTTGAAACATGGATGAGGAGGAGGCGTCTTCTCCTTTTTCCCAGTGACACCTCTTGTGCCCTCCCAGCGCTTGTCCACTCGAAAACACCCTCAAGCAGATGCTGCACTGATGATGCCCTCCTAATACCATCACCATCTTGCTGTTTCCACTTTCATCTTCCATGTTCTCCCTCATCACACTTGCCCTATGATCCCCACCAACCTCACACCAAACGTCGTTACTCCTCGTTATTGCGAAACAACCCTTAACATTCTTGTGACTTGCCCTGTGACCCCCCAGTGCCTGATGCGAACCAAATACCTTTTTGCAACTTGAGCACTCGAAACGACTGTTGCCTTCTTCTTCCTCCTCTTCCTCCTCTTCTTCTTCATCTTCTTCAAGTGCTGGAGAATTACCTGTAATTGTCCCACTATAACCGCCGCCCTGTTGATCAGCGTCGAACATTGTTGCTCCATCAGCACTATTGGCCAACATTAACAAGCAGGTGGCAACTTCATGATCATCTGCGCTCATAACTGCTTCAATACTAGTTAACTTTTGAATTGGTGAAATGGGGCGTCGGTAATTTGGTGGTGGATTGATGCCGCGCCATTGACGTTCAGGGTGGCAACGCATGTGGCCAAATAGTGCCTTCCATGACCAAAACTTCTTTCCGCACTCAGTGCAAGGCCTTGTGATCTTAGGAGCAGAAGGGTCAGGCTTCTTCCCATAGTACTTTGGTCTTCGTATAGTAATCGCAGTGTCGGTCACGGAAGTTGAGGGAACCAAATGCGGTCCAATCTTGACCAGTTGTGTTCGCTTTTTACGAGGATTCTGAAGGTGGTAGGGTGTAGGGACTGAGGAAGATTGCGGGAAGCAGAAATCAGGGTCGGAGTTCGTGTTGATATTGGTCATGATGATGATGATGAGAGCTAAAGCTGTAAAGATCGTATCTTCCTGGAAGGGAAGAAAAAGAGAAAAAAGTGTAATGATGGAAGAGAGGGGCCTTATGTAGTGGCAGTTTGAGCGGTTACGTGTGTTGTGGGAGACAGTGAGAGAGAGTGTTTTGCTAGAGGCAGTTTTTGTTTTTTTGTTTTTTTTTTCAGTTGGGAGCCTAGTTTGTGGTTATCCGTACGGTTGAAATCTACGAAAACTGACCCATTACACATTTGTTCTGAAATGAGGGATGAGTGGAAGCTGAAGGGTCAATCCATTATGATGATTTATTAAACGTGACGACTCTTTGGACTTTCCTGAGATAATCCTTGCACCGATAGGACAGGGCTGATGGAACAAAAATCCTGATTTGTAAGACGGTTGAACCACCCGTTGGTTCTTCAGTTTGATTAGAAGTCCTAGGTTTTTGGCTACACTTGTCACTGCTTGGTTATTACAAACTTTAAGCCCCCGAGACAGTTATGGTACCTGTCTTATTACAAGGCAACTTTGAGCGGCCAGAATGTTTTGGTATCTGAATCTTACTTCATGGATCACTCGTTCAAGCATCTTTTTTCTTATTATAATCCAAAAATGGGCGGAGCAATTCCAGATTCATTTCGCAGGTGAAAAACGAATCAAGTAGTACTGTCATATCCTTTTTCACAATTTCTTCAATTTCTTTGCAGCCATTCCTAGCATATAATACAAGATGAAACTAACTGTATCTTTTGCTGTTTGTGATGACGATACACCTTATATTAACATCACAATGAATATTCGTCAACCAGAACTTCCATTGCAATAAAGCCGAGTTGGAAAAACGTGTGCACGCCGATTGGAAAAATAACTACCACAGGATTAGATGTTCATAAATCATCTCGTTGCTCTTGATGGTCACGATGACTTCAACTTACTTTGAAATTCTTCAATGATTTCCCCAAGACGTTTAAAACCCCAACACGCTGCACCTCTTTGGCTACGACAATAACAACAAATTAAAGTATCATGTGTCAGCTTCCAGTTACCCCAAAATAATGGAAACATAGAATATACAAGAACATCTATGCGAATGGTATGTAAGCAAAGAATAGGCATTTACAACTTCCGAAATGAAAAAAACTGCCATGACCCTGTTCAATATCATGAGACATGTCTGCTAGATATGATATACAAAACCAAAGACCTAAACTAGGATAAGAGTTGGTCATAAAAAATTCAACAATGTAACGAACTAAATAAATCGATAACCAAAACAAGGATATGGAGAGACTGACAGTAGCATCAGTGCAAAAACATATAGGTGTTCATATTACAAAGATAAGACCGTGTTTACATATGAAATCACCTGCATACATTACAGAAGATCTCACAAATACGAAGTCCACCTCAGATGTTCTTAGTTATGGAAGAAGGTTTTATTTCACTTGGACATGAAATATCACATATGTGCCACACAGGCAGAAGCAAGACAGGGTATGCTCACCTTAAACTGCCGAAGCATGTGAACATTGGATAATAAAGTGTTACATCTGAAACCTAACTCATATACAGACATAAAGAAACATGTAAATAAAGCCTGTCCCTTCTTACATGAACCAAAAATGAAGTGGCATCCACTGATTTCGAACTTTTGATCTGCCCCATCTTTAGTACTATCATACTAGAGACAAGGGAACTAACTATGGTGCCATCAAGCAAGTTGGTCAAAACAACAGGAATTTCAATTCCACCAAAAGCTTGATCAGTTCAAAATTATGAGTTCTGAGACATTACTCAATGGTTATCAAGAATTTCTATATCAAAGATGGCTTTCAACACAAAATAAGAATATTTGAGAAAAAAATGAAAATAGAAGCCGTGTTAGTAGTTATACACATTCCAAGAGGGACCTCAAAATATGCAGAATAAGTTCAACATAGACTTGCATCCACTAATCACTGAGGAAAGCCACAAGCTATAAGCTACAATGATACTCTGCCTAAAAAGATTCAAACCCAAACAGCACTACAAATTCCAATCCTGGAAGAAAGTATTTGTTTGTTCATCCTGTTCTTAAATTTGGCAATGCAACATGAAATCAAATAGATAAAAGAAAGTCATCTGATCATACCTTCCTCCAGTGAAAGTTGAATAGATCTCTTTTCCAACTCAACGGCATGTCTGCTAAGTTCAACGGAGGAAAGTGAACGAAGCACTAGTACAACAGAAAATTGGATTTGAATCAAAGTCATGAAAACGTTAACTGACAAAATGGATTACCTAAAGTAGAAATGTAGAAGACATACTCTGAACATAATTCTGTTGATCTGATTCATCCAATTTCTTCAATAACATTTGCAGTTGACAATATCGCTCCTCCCAATGCAGATTATTAATTCCTTTTGGATTATTCAACTTGTTGATGGCAGAAGCAACAGGATGATAATTGGAATCTATTAGTGAATATCTCATGCTAGACTGTCCAGGAGGAAGAGGGACGGGGGGTTTCACTACTGTGCTCACAGGTGAAGCAACGGGAATAGGTGAGAATGCTGGATAACAAGAAAACTTTGGATCCTTTATTGTTGTTTTTGGTTGGGAGTTCTCCTGATCAAGCTGTCTTGAATTTGGACAATCTGCATTAATGCTCTTACAATCACTGGCAGGATTCTTGCTAATCTCTGCTTCAGACTTCCTTCGAACATAGACAAGATGAGCATTTGCAGAATTACCAATTGGAGACTGGCATTGTAGAGGGTTTATTGGATCCTCAGGAGAGGGTCTTTTGGTACCAGAGACCTTAATGCTTTCCATACTTGGTCTCTTATCTTTTAACAGTACAGAACTTCCAGTAGAGTTGGGTGCTCTAATTTCATTCTGCACATCTCGCAATGCTGTCTTCTTAACAGTTACTGTATATTGCATGTCATGATTAGACAAGTTAGTTCCACCATTAGTCAGCCCATACTCACTGAAGTTGGAGTCTATAGTCTGTTGAACCATCTGAAGCAAACCATCATTATCAGAGACCATCATCCTTTAAGAAGCAAAAGATACGTCTACCAAAATTTCTCAACACAAAAATACAATAGTGGTTCTAAGAAATAATATCAAAAGGAATAGCAGCATCCCCTTTTACTTCCAACAACTAATAGTAAATGAAGAACTTTTGTGAATCACAATACAGTCCTAGGTCTCAAAATTTCATTCATGCCATCCTATGTCTATCCATACGTCAACATTCCAGTATTATTTCCATTCTATTTAGCCAAGTTCAACTCCAGTCGTCCATAGAAGGATGTAGATTAATATAATTTTTGAAAAAATAGCTTTACACTACAAGTTAGCCAAGAGTAAATTACCATCTAAAAATAATGTTCTTTACAAGATCCCAGAATGAAAATTTCTCAAATCAGGAATCAGTTTCTGAAAATATAACGTTATGCAATTAGTTAATTAGTAAATGAAATCTAAATTAACCAGAAGTGGTTATTTAATAAACACCTCATAGGCTCACATACTTTCTACAAAAACAAAAACCTCATAGGCTCACACATTCGTAGACATTCCTCATTTAGCTGATCAATTACATCACAAACAAAAGCAATGCCACTTAACAATATTCATTAGACACTCTAGAACATAAACAAGGAAAAAAGACCTGTTCCTGGTTACTACTTAGAAGAAAATGCAAAAAGGCAAATTAGAAAACACAAATGAAAACACTTGAATTACAACAACGGAATCAAGTTTCTGAAACCTGGGTTTCTCGTGCAACCTAAAACAAGAACCATCCGAAACACAAGCCACAACTATCACAAATATTAAAAGAGAAATAGCAGATTTGATGCTGCTATGTCAACCAACATAAGAACCATAATCTAGCTTCAAAGAAGTTGGGCAAATGAGATTGAAAAGAAAAACCTAATCCGAGAGGCCAAAAGAACAAGTAAATAAACGACGAGAAAGAGGAAAGCATTACCTTTCAGCTCATTGAAATCGCTCTCCGAGAGAGAGAGAGGAAGGGGGGTTCAAAAAGCTGAAAGCTTTTCTTTTTGCCTCTAACCAAGTCCAGAATTTCACATTTGGTCCTCCAACTTTGCGAAATATTTTGTTTTTGGCCGCAAACTTTTGCAAGTATTCGTTTTCTCCCCAACTTTTGAACTGGTTTCATTTAATGGCAATGCTTTTGGGTTTCAGATTGCTCAATGAACTTGAGTTTAATGACAATTAGAATAATCCATAAATGGATTTTTAAAATATTCGTCGTATTTATTTCATAGTTCACTAGCTTTTATCATTCAAAATTTGCTTTCTTATTTCTTTAGTTTTATAATAGTAAGATAAGAAAAAGAAACAAAAAGAAAACACGCGCAATTACCACTTGATTACAATTTTCAATAGGAATTCCTTTTATTTTGGTTAAAGATTAAATTCACATAAATTATGATAAAATAACTTTAATTCCAAATATCATCAATATTAATCTTGTTTACAATATTTTTATATTTATATAACTTTCCATATAAATAAACATATTTGCAGTTACTATTACTTTATAATAAAAAACAACAGCACATCTGCCTAAGATATGCATTATTCCAAACCAAACTCATTTGCTTACTTGCTTCTTTGTACAAATCGGTTCCTTGACAAATACATGTAGTTTAAATATGATAATTATTGTATTTTAAATAATATATAAAATAATAAAATTATAAATTTATATAAAATAATAAAATAATAAAATAAAATTTAATAAAAAATTCATTCACATCTCTAATACAAATTCTTCAATACTTAAAAATAAAATAAAATTGTAACTTTAAATAAAATATTGAAAATTTTAAAAATTTTTAAGTTAAAAATTAAATTTTCAAGAGTTGGTGATTACTTAATTGAAATTTGTTTAGATTGATTCAAAATACCAAGAAGCATGCAAAAAATTAAACAAACTAAAGTGCTCAACGCTTCAAAGTGCTAACTGTGCTTCTTCTTCTTCTTCAATGCATTACCATGGATCTTACTTACATATCTTCTGCTACTGGTTCAGGTACATAAGCAATCAATACAACTTAATCTAAGAGGGTAGGCATATCAGTTGACACACTGTGATTATAATCCTGGGCGCTTGTCCGGTCAAGAAATAACATAATTTAAACATTGCAGTGGTCGTATTGATTAGCACAAGTAGGCACTTCATTGCAGGAACTTATCAATTCGTCAGCTAGTCTGTGTGATTTCCAGGATTGTGTTTGCACTTACTCATATGCTGCAAAATAGCGTTTGCTTTCCTTCGAGCTCTGTTGGTACCACACCTTGATATCTCCATCAAATGTTGATATACTCCACACTGAACTGCAGCTGATAAAAGCTGGGAATTGTTAGACCCCAGCACAAGCAGAACAGATGTGGCACATTCCTTGTTCTTGGGCGTTCCATTTTTTATGATCTCAACCACCTTCTTGATAAAATATAGTGTTCCAATTTCGTCCTTGCCTTCGGGGTGTGACGCTAGAAGCAGTAAGATGGAGAGAGCTTCGTCGATCATGTCTAAATTTTTGTCCTCAAGCAAATGAAATAATGAGGGTATGATGCCTGCTTTGATGGCCTTGGACTTGTTGGCTTGGTTCAAAGATAGATTGAAGAGAGCCGTTGCGGCATCTTTTTTGCCTCTAGTTGTCCCACTTTGCAAAAGCTCCACCAGTGGAGGGACACCATTCAAAGCCCCCACCAGCACTTTATTCTCGTCGAGCATTGACAGACTAAACAGAGCTGCAGCAGAATTTTCTCTAGCTTCATCTGTTCCGTTTTGCAGGATATCGATAATGGCAGGAATGGCTCCTTCTCGAGCTATAAGTCGTTTGTTTGCTTCGTCAATTGACAAGTTCAACAAAGCTGTCACGCTGTGTTCGTGAATCTTAATATCTTGATGGGACAAAAGCTTAATCAGTGGAGGGATTCCTCCATTGTTGGCAATCAAAATTCTGTTGTCAGGATTTTCTTTTGAAAGCATCCGGATTTTCACAATGGCGTGTCTCTGCACATCAAGCTCACAAGAAGATAGATTTTGGACCAAGCTAGAGATTTCCTCTATGAGCTGAGAGCAAGAACCATCATTGCCTACAAAAATGTCCTTCTTGGGCAGCTCAAAATCATTTTTCTCACACCATTGCGATATAAGGTTCTTCAGCGCAAAATTTGGGGCCAGGCATAAGTGGTCCAAAATCTGCCCAGTCTTTGGACAGGTCCGATGGTTAGAATCCAGCCACTTCTGTATGCTCTCTCTTTCATAACTCTTTATTCAAGAGAAGAAAATTTTGAATCACTTACTTTCTCAAGTCAAAAACTATGATGTCGTATGCAAATTCTGTGTCTATGATGCAATAGTTTCAATCATTAAAATGTGATTACCTGTCCTGTTGCAACAATTACAGGATCCACCATGATCTCCAAAGTGATTGGACAAAGGAATTCGTGAGGAATCACTAAAGACGGGCATCTTTTAAGATGTTTTGAAGATAAACTAGGATCAAGCACGATAGTTTCATGTATCCCTGCAATCTGCTTGAGCTTTTCCAAAAGATCCATTATTTGCCTGCTAGTTTCAGCATTCTGCATTTTGTCCTTAACTAGTTTTCTAACCGCTATTGTCTCTGCTCTCAAGTCTGCAATAGTATGTAATTCTAACTTGTTGGCCAGTCTCTCAAGTATGGCGCTGTCTGCATTTCGGTCATCCTCTTTTGAGAATACGACCATAATATCCATTGCTAATTCTATATCCTGTGTATCAGTTCGCCTCTTTGCTCTCTTAAGTTGCATGCACATGAGTTCAACCTGAATTCGATAATTGCACATCCATAGCCATACAACTATACAAGGGTAATTAACAATTGTATGAAATTGTAAACATCAGGTAACTTTTCTGAACAACAAGAAAAGTAGTTCTAAGCTAATTCCCTCTGATAGTCTAAATAGCTTTTTATCCCTTCTCCTGTGTTATTTTTGTGCATATGCATAGGACTCTTCAAATTTCAGGAGCATTTTCTTCTGTGAGATTATGCTAACTAACCAATTATGCTAAAGAGGGAGTATCTAGATATTGGATGCCAATTTTAACGAGGTCCCTATAATCATCTATTCGAAGAGAGTACATTATTCTTTACAGATTGTTATCTCAATGATAAATTTTAACTTAAAATTTATGTTTAGTACTGAGAAGTATCCTTTGTAAAAAGGATTCAATTTGCACTTACTTTTCTGAAGTTTTTAAACAGCAAATCAAAGAACACTAAAGTATTGTTCTCATGTAGCAGAACGCGAGAAAATTCAAATGACTCACTTGCTCTTTTACTTCAACTGAGATTCCAAACTCATGGTATGGCATATCATCCAAGACTTGATTCAGTTTGTCATACAGAACATGAAATCTTCCCATCACTGCCTCGCTCTCCAGTGCCTAACTCATATCAGCAATATTGAGGAAAAAATTCGAGTATGAACTTGACAATCGCAAAGACTCACATAAACAGAGAAAGAGAAACAGTTAAAATCGCAGGAATGAAAAAAAAAAAACAGAAGAGATAAAGGGAAGGAAATGAACAATGACCAGGTAAATCTTGCTTCCAGAGCTGCATGTCTTCAATAACTTCTTTGCAATAAGAAGCGCCTTCTTCAGATTGAGCAAACAGTTCAAAGCCTCACTGGAAACCAACTTATCAGCATCCCTTATCTCCTCTAGTAAAGGCACCAAAAGTTTCAATCTTCTAACCAGATTCAAGCACTCATTTCTCTGCGTCTTCCTGTATCCCACATACGATCCAACGGTTTCAATAGCATCCAACATATCGTTAGCCACAGGACGATCATCGCCACCGCTAGAACTGGACGAAATGAAAGCACCCACTTTGTGATTTCCTCTCTCCATCACCACCTGGCACTCAGTAAGCTCAAAATTGGAAAGTCTTAAAGGGTATCAGTCGCTGATCAATCTAGTAACCCATTTATTTGCTACATTAATAGCGTCCGTCTGTCGTATATTATTCCTTCTTTTTTTTAAAACAAAAACAAAAGAGAGCATGCCATTTGGGCCATTTCTGCAGAAAAAGCAACACTAAGCAGGTTTAGTGAACAAACGAGAAAGGGACAAGCGTGCTTTGCTTTCGTTTTTAACGTGGTGTTTAGGTGGCAGTTTTTCATTTTTGGAGTGTGATGAACGGTAGAGAGACAAGGATAGGAGGTTCGCGGGTTTTATGGTTAGTGATTGAAAAACAGTTTTAAGATTGACAAATAAGACGCGTTTTCACGTGCAGCCTCATTGATTTGTTTGTATGCGTTTGCCCCACCATCACCACTCCCACAGGGTGGTTCCACCGTTTACCCTGGTCAGGGCCCACATCCGCTTTCCCACTGATTTTTAGTAAGATCACTATAAGCTAAAATCTTCGCATGGAGCCTTTTTGGTTCTGTGGCTGAAACCGGAGAAGGAACAGTGAAACATAAATGACATAATAATTGGTAGAACGTGTTAAATATCTTCATCGATAGCAACTAATTTGTTTACGATTCTGTAAGATGTTGCCACAGCCTCTGGCCCTACGCCCTACTCAAATCGCCTAACTATGGAATCCACAATGTATTAGTTGGTTTAGAACTGGATAATACTTTGCTTCTCTTTCGGTGGATTAACGTTGACCATGACTGATAATGTATATCCATGCGTGCATGTACAAGACGAGAAAATCATACGATTTCCGCGTCTTTGATTTGGCTATATAAAATCCACATCGTGCTGTAGCAGATTGAGTTGACGGGGGCCAGCTCAGATTGCTACGATCCGGTCTGATGATTTGACGGACTTTCATGAATTTCCCATCTTCAGGATGCTGATCAATATTGCCAAACAAGTCTCCAGTTCCAGTCACTACGAGATACTGCCTGACCCCTAGCCCAGGATACATGTGTGACAGTCAGACGACTTGACCCGCCTTAACAGATCCGTATTGTTTAGACTTTCTTCAGTTTTTTATTTTTATACTATTTTTTAAGTTTTTATATTTTAAATTTTATTTATTATTTATATATTATATATTATATTTAAAATTATTATATTTAAAAAATAAAAATAAAAACGAAAATAAAAACAGTAATGAACGAAGTCTTAATTTTTTGTATTTTTATTAATTTTATGATTTTATTTAAAAAAATAAAATAAAAAATAGAAAACGAACCAATTCAACCAAACCCTTACAAGATTAATCAAAAAGAGGTCATTCTTCTCCTGCAGTTGTCTACTCACATTCTCCATTTCTTGAATAGTTTTGCATGTATATGCCAACAACACTATGAAATTCAGTTTCTGATCATACGGGACCACGAGGATGACTAGTCTATGAAATGTATACGCTACACCCTTAACCTTCATTTAAAGAAATTGTGTTACATAGACTTAAGTTAAAGCAATATTAATTTTTATAATATAAATGAATTATTTTAATATTATAAAATTTTAATAAAATTTTTACAAAGTTAAATATGCCTTTTATCTATTTAGAATATAATTGTCTAAATAATTCTAACTAATTTAAGTACAGGAAGAAGTGCTCGTGTAACATCTCAAAAGTATCATAATTGAGATTAACATGATTAATTGTGGAATTAATTGATTAATTGAGTTTAATTTGAGAAAATTTGGGAAAAAATTCAAATTTGGGTAAAATTAAAAATAAATTGAGTTGTTATGATAGAAAAATCATAACTTTTGCTATATATGTCCGATTAATGTGATCTATATATCAAATCGAAGATAAGATAATTA